>CAUYLG010046866.1:0-82421 GCA_963573385.1 Cacajao melanocephalus | reverse complement strand
GGAGCACCCAGATACATAAGACAAGTTTTAAATGACTTATAAAGAGACCTGGACTCCCGCACAATAATGGCAGGAGATCTTGACACCACATTGTTAATATTCGATGGACCAACGAGATAGAAAATTAATAGGGAATTTAGACCTGAAATTAGTAAACTTAGTGAATATCTATAGAATTCTTCACCCCAAGCCTCTAGAACATACATTTTCTCAGTATTATATTATACCTATTCTGAAAGTGACTATATATTTGGAAGTAAATCAATCCTCAGATTTGCATAACATTTCACAGATTTAAATGAAATATTGGTTGGCTGTTTGTTTGTTATTTTCTTCCTTTATTCCTTCCTGTCTTTGTTGTTAAGTACAGTTATCGGCATAAAAGAGGTTTTTAATACCTATTCCTAGATTGTATTCCAGCCTGGGCAATAGAGCAAGAATTCTGTTCTCTCTCCCCCCTTTTTTCTTTCTTCCTCTTTCTTTCTCTAAAAAAAAAAAGAAGAAGAAGAAAGAAAAAATACTACAAAGCCATAAAAAAAACAAAGAAAATATTTGAATAGACACTTCATCAAAGAATACATTCCAGTGTTATAAATCATTTACTAGAAACATGAGAATTAAAACCACAATGAGATGCTGGTATACATGTAACAGAATGGCTAAAATAAAAGACTGAGAATACTAAATGTTACTGATGACAAGGAGGAGCAGAAAAATGCTCAGACCTTGCTGGTGGAAATGCTATAACCACTTTGTGAAACAGTTTGGCAGTTTCTCAAAGAGTTAAATATGCCCTTGCCATATGACCTATCAATCTTGGTCCTAGGCATATATACCCAAGAGAAATAAAAACATATGACCACACAAAGATATGCATATGAATTAAATATTTATAGCAACTTATTCTCAATAGCCTAAAACTGGAAGGTAACCAAATCTTTATCATTGGGTGATTGGACCAACTAATCTTGTATCTATACACCAGAATACTACTCGTCAATAGAGTAATCCAAACTACTGACATTTGCAATATGGATAAAACTCAGAAGCATTATGCTAAGTGAAAAAAAGCCAAAAATAAAACACTACATACAATTCCATTTATTTGAAATTCTGGAAAAGGTTAAACAATAGTGTGAGAAAGCAGTTGTCAGGAGCCAGAGGATGGAGAGAGAGTGTTGACTGTAAACAGGCACATGGAAACATTTTCAGGTGATGTGACATTCAGTATCATGTAAGTGGTGGTGGCTACACAGCCATATATCAAGATGTATCATTTTTTCTCATGTTCTTGATTAAATATATAAAGAATTAAGCCCATTCTAGAGAAGGCATACGAAGAAGGTAGAAATAGGAGACACATGACTAGTAAATGATTTGTGCCACCTGAATGTATTCTTTGATGAAGTGTCTGTTAAATATTTTCTAATATTCTCAATATTTACCCACATGAGACTACGTACATTAGTTTGTGCTAAATGTAACCTCCTCTTTCCCAGCTCTCCCAGTGACCGAATCATGTTATAGCCATATTTACTAGCACCTTTATGACATTCTTAGAAATCATGCATATGGTTTCCCCTACATCCATAAGTTAATGAACCTCCAAGCTGGAAGGGCAGGTCCTAGTCACTTTCATATCCACAACATCAAACATCAATACGGAGTCTTGCACAGAATAGGCTGCAATCAATGCCTGATAAATTGAATTGGCTGTGTTGTGCAATCAGCACCTTTCACTTTGAAACCAAGTCTTACTCTTTCAAATAGAAAGGACACTCATATAGCTCTCCAAACTTAGAGTCACTACATTCAAATTTCTGAAATACTAGTTATCTTCTTGGCAGTTCTCTTAATAAGAGTTCTGGCTGAATGACATTCTAGAAAAGACCAAGTCTACACAATATATAGGGAAGACTGAAGCCAGCAATGAAAGAAGAGATGTATGCTTTAATCAGAGTGTATGAGAGAGACATGATATGTATGCTTATATAAGAAAAAACTAAAACACAAGTTAATATCATTCCACTTTGATACCTGTATGTTGACACACTGCAACTTCCTTTTAGAATGCTATTGATGTATCTCAACTGAGAAAATATAGAGTTACTATATAAACTGATTCATTTAATAAGGGCTTTTTAAGGATAAGACTGTCTTATTTTTCCTCACATCCTCAGAGTCTAGCATGACATATAGTAGGCACTTAAAAATGTTTGTCCAATAAGTAAATAATTGAATGAATATTTCAACTGAACACACAACCTACCAATGAGAAACATGAAGCCCAACATGGTGGAAGAACATCCCTAGTCACTGAGATGTGATGAGTTTTACCTGTTCCTATACAGTACATTGATATCTTTTCATCTGTATGTGTAACTCTGGGGAGTGTGTATGGGGTAGTGATTGTAATGATTGAAAGAGATAGCTAGAAGATACAAGAAGAAGGAGTAAGAGATGCAATATTTACTTAGATGAGATTATGGATGAGAATATAAAAATTTATTTTTGTTAAAGTCAAAAATGCACTCTGTCTATTTGATTTTGATACAGGGATGACGTCCAGTTTATTTTCCTTAACATTTTCCAGAATAGGCAAAAAATCATGCTGATCTCAATTTTGATAGCTAATACTTACAGAGCACTTATGATGAGCTGTGCTCTGTATCAAGAATCCAGTCCTCACAGCAACTCTAGGAGGCAAAGCCCACTTGGCTTCTCCTTCTTTCCTTACCTTCCTTTCCCCCAGATCAAATATTCTCTAAGAATAGAATGAAAACAGTGATCTTTCTTCAGGGCAGAGGTCATATTAAAAATTTAAAGCATCTTTCTATTCTAGGTGAAGTATTAAGATGCATAGTACCTTTGTTGCCACAAACCCCTCAGTCATACCTACAGCCACAGACTAGTTTTCAGTGCTCTCTGGTGGTTCAATGAACCTTTATATTTTTCTATGTTCTTAATCCAAGTAGATAATAGCCTGCCATGATGCACAACTCCAGGAGGTGCCATTCAAGTTCTGGTTTATATGAATGGTGCAGTGTGAAGTTATATGGTATTCAGTGTAGGGAGTGTTCAACGTGGTGGTCCTGGGTAATAGACCTGGATTCTCTATTGTGTTTTCTTTTTAAATTTGCAGGAATTTGTTGATCCATTTCCTGATCTGGTAAGGTAATAACGATAATACATAAACTCATGAGTGAACATCCTGTGCAGGTGCTTGCCTTGCTTTACCTTATTTAGTACTTATGATAACACTAGAAGTAAAAACATTTATCATTCTGATTTTACAGGAAACAAAACTTAAGCAACCAGCTAGGAATAGTTAACAAAATCTAGAGTAGAACTTGAGCATTTTTATTCTAAGACCCAACATGCTAAGTTGTTTTTTCTTTCTTTCTTTCTTTTTTTTTTTTTTTTTGAGACAGAGTCTTGTTCTATTGCCCATGCTGGAGTGCGGTGGTGTGATCTCTCACTGCAACCTCTGCCTCCTGGGTTCAAGTGATTATTTTGCCTCAGCTTCCTGAGTAGCTGGGACTACAGGTACACGCTACAATGCCCAGCTAAATTTGTATTTTTATTAGAGACAGAGTTTCACCATATGGCCAGGCTGGTCTCGAGCTCCTGACCTTGTGATCCACCTGCCTTGGCCCCCCAAAGTGCTGGGATTACAGGTGTGAGCCACCACGCCTATCCCCTAATATGCTAATTTCAAGTAATCAGGCATCAGTTAACATGCATCTTATAATTCTTGCTTCTGATATTCATTTCTCTTTATGCATTTTATTGGATTGCATGAGTCATTCACTTGGGCTGCACTGGTGGAGTTACTAGGAACAGTCTCTTTCCTTTGTGCTGAACTCTTTTGAAAAATCTCATCTCAAAGTGAATAATGATGATGAGGCTTCCAGGATGTTAAAGGTTATTGTACTAGAAGAGGTCATCAGGAGCCAAAACCAATAAAACACAAGGAGTAAGTTTGGTACCAATGAACCAAGCCCTCAGCAATGATGGGAAATCGTCAGGTCACACAAGGACTTTGCTCAGCTAAAGAAGGTTCACCTTCAGGTGCTTGGAAAATTTCTCTACCTGTCTTCTGCTTGACAGAACTTCCAGTCTTGGCCATGATTTGCATCTCTTATTTATTTTGCAAATACTTCAACTCAACTTACCAATATCACTAACAGAAAATCTTCTCTCTCTTTTCTCCTAAGCATCTTCCTGAAGTCAGATGTTCTTTTGCCCACTTTATGCTAAATTTAGCTTATTAGATATTCATGTTATATTTATAAGGGGTGGAACCATAGCTTCTAGGGTGTTATTTTTTCTTTTCTTCCTCTACAACTTTAGAGCTCAAGGATGTGGACATTGTCAAAATACTTGACCTAGAAAAAATAGTCAAGGCAATGCTCTATCCTGCTGGTTGGATTGGGGTGATAAATTACACAAAACATTTTTATTTTGCTTCTCAGACTTGGTGTTTCAGGTAGAAACTGGCTTCCTTCCCATGCTACTGGCATTTGAAATTAAAAAGAGGATGGTATAGCTCAAGGCATATTAGTACTTCTCAAATGCATCTTCTAAACTACTTTATATAATCAAAGGCATGGAAGTATTTTTCTATGCCAAACAAATTAAAGTTAAGCAGAGCTGTACAATAACTGAAATTATAACTTGCAAATGCAGCAACACAACTTAGAAATTTTGTTCTATCCAATCATGCTCTCTGCATGGATTTTTAAATTGTATCCAGAGATTTTTTCAAATGCTAAATCTAATTCTATAAGAATGCCTGAATCAAAATTCCATCATTCTAAGTATCTACTATTCACACATAGTAAATGGCTTTTTACTACAGGAATAGGGTCTCAAATTAGCTGTCCAAGAGCCAAATCTTCTTCACTGGTCAAACCCAGCTTATACACATGTTTTATTTTGCACAGCTTTTTTGAAAAGTGAAATAACATATTAATCTAAAAATTGCATACAATTTTTAAATATCCAACTTTTCTTTTAAAAACAAAATATCGAGATCCTGGCTACACTTGGATACATTCTTGCAGTCTGCATTTATTTATTCAACAAATATTTCTTGAGCACATGCTGTTTTCCAGGAACTGTGTTCTAGGTGCTAAGCATTCATCAGTGGGGGGGAAAGCAGAAATCACTGAAAGCAAAAATTTCCTGTCTTGATGGGGCTTTAATTCTAATAGACATCTGTCTAGAGAAGAGCAGTAGCTTTCTGTATAGATGGGTCACTTTTTAAAGAAAGTTCACTATGGTGTTTACTCTTCCTGCCTTTTTGGAATTTTCTTCATTAATTTATGTTATCTTTCTACACTCTTATCTCCTACCTTCTGAATTTTTAAGGTCTCATCTAAAGAGACCTGTAAAATATGAGTTCCTTCATTGAAGATCCCAGCAGAATAGAGAAAGAGAGCCTGAGATGGAAGCATTCAGATATTGGAGCTGACAGGAAAGGTTCACAGCTTGACTGTGTTTCTCACATGCTTTAGAATCTTCGGCAAATCACTGCATGTCTGTGCCTCGGTTTCCCAATCTGTTACATGTGGGTGATATCATTTCAAACTCATAAAGATTAAAAGAACTAGTTTTTGAACATGCATGGAAAATGGTCTAGCTCAAAGAGAATGTTTTTTATTAAATATAGACTTTCAAAATTATGAAGAATACTATCTTTTTCTAGGTAAGGTCAAGGGAAACAGAAACAAGATGTGAAGCCAAGTTTTTCCCTGATGATGAGGTAGAGAATTTTGTCATTATTTATGAAATTATTAGCTGTTTTCATGACCCAATTTCCACTCAGGACTTAAATGCAGCATTAACTTGCAAATACACTCCGATGCTCTCCAGCTGGCAAATACCATGCTCTCCCTGACAATTGTGTGAAGTCTTCGTTGAAATACCAGAAGGCTCTTCCAAGAAGATCAATTGTGCTGTCCAGGTGTGTGCTGTGCAGACTGCCTTAACTAGACTGGCCAAATCTGATGACCTGGCTGTCAGCTATGTCAACAATCTCAGCTATACTAAGTCAGAGACAGCTGTTTCCTCACTCATGTTCTTCCTCATCCTATTGACTGAACCAACTTTCAAGGGCTCAGAATTCTCAACTGCACAAGTACCCTTCCTTAGAACCCTAAGGTATAAATTCTGATTCAAATATTTCGCCATTATGAAACATCAAGAATGCCTTCACATGTCTTTTAAACACATAATGTGTGTCTTCTCACTGATACATTTATAATATTTGAGAGCTATTATGTATGATAAGGTAGAGAATTTTGTCATTATTTATGAAATTATTAGCTGTTTTCATGACCCAATTTCCACTTAGGACTTAAATGCAG
This sequence comes from Cacajao melanocephalus, assembly GCA_963573385.1. NCBI lineage: Eukaryota > Metazoa > Chordata > Mammalia > Primates > Pitheciidae > Cacajao > Cacajao melanocephalus. The sequence continues at coordinate 76,050 of CAUYLG010046866.1, read as the reverse complement.
CATTAACTTGCAAATACACTCCGATGCTCTCCAGCTGGCAAATACCATGCAAAAGGAGGACATGGATTTAAACAAACAAACAAAACAACCTCGCATGAAATGTCTTCCTTTTCTCTTAAATATATTTCTTCCTCTCCATTTCTTATATAGCCCGAATTCTCATCATTTCAGATTCAACTCAAATAAAAAGCATTTATTCTGTCAGACATACTCTGCTACATGTCTTAAATACATTATTTCAGTTAAACTTTGCAGAAATCTTTGGATACAGTTAGGATCATTTCCATTTTCTTTCTTTCTTTCTTCTTCTTCTTCTTTTTTTTTTTTTTTTTTTGATGGAGTCTTGCTCTGCTGCCCAGCCTAGAGTGCAGTGGCATGATTGCAGCTCACTGCAACCTCCACCTCCTTGGTTCAATCAATTCCCCTGTCTCGGCCTCCTGAGTAGCTGAGATTACAGGTGCATGCCACCACGCCCTGCTAATATTTTTGTATTTGTAGTAGCGACAGAGTTTCACCATGATGGCCAGCCTGGTTTTGAACTCATGACCTCAGGTGATCTGCCTGCCTCAGCCTTCCAAAGTTCTGAGACTATGGGCGTGAGCCACCGCACCAGGCCATATCATTTCCATTTTCTGATGAGAACCCAGAAGCTCAGGAAACGGAGGTGATGCTCCTGGGTCTACACAGCTTCTTGTAGCAATGTCAGGCTCTGAAGCCTGGTCTCCTAACCCCAAATCCTCTCCCTTCCACTACTCTCTGCTGTTTCCTGCCAAGGTTGCTAAGGGCAGTGGTCCTCAAAGTGTAGTGTTCAGACCAGTTGCATCAGCATTCTCTAGTAACTTGTTAGAAATCCACATTCTCGGGCCCTGCCTCATCTCTACTGACTCAGAAGCTCTTGGGACAAGAGCCAGCACTCTGTGAATTTTAATAAGCCTTTCTGGGAGTTTGGATACCCACTCAAATTCTAGAGCACTGACTCAGGCTCATCTTTGCTGACCCACCTGACTTCAGTCTCTCACCCTCTCTGTTGTACCTGTTCTGCCCAGCTGAGCTCTTCCTGCACAAATAGCATTTTTATCACACAACCTTCTGCTCATGAACCTGGAGTCAGTCTCATTCCCTGCTTTGTGAGGCTACATTGCTGTCAGTTTGGGATTCCCCTTACTTCTACCCTAATCTATGTCTATGTTTTATCTCTTGGCCCTTCAGGCCAGTCAAATCCACTGCTCACTTTGCCATGAAGTGGTCACAGTTTCACTATTTCTGTGTCTTTGAATATATTGCTCCTCCTTCTCCACCATTTTCTCCTCAAACAAGCTCAGACTCTGAATCTTCCTTTGAGGTCCCATTGAGTGTTCACTGGGAACACCTACTGAAGCTACAGAACTATGGCTATAGGACTGGGTCCCAACCTAGCTCCGTGACCTCAGCTCCTATCATTCCCCCTTCATTATTATGCTCCAGCCATACTGGCTTTCCTTCCACCTCACTTTGTCCTGCTGTGGGCTCTTTGAATGCCTTGCCCCTGGTTTGGAGTACCCTTCCTCGAAATCTTTCCATGACAGGTTCTTTCTCATCATTCAGGCTTCAACTCATAAGTTACTTCTGGGAGAGGCTGTCCCTGATCTCCCACTCTCCACCCTAAGCCCCAAGTCAGGCTCTTTCTCAATGCTCTATTTTATTTTCTTTATAACACTTATCACGGTCTGCACTTATGCATGTATTTATGGGTTTGTTGCCTGTCTTTCCACGGCTAGAAGTGAACACTCTGAGGGCAGGCACTGTAACTGTTTCATTCTTTGCTTCATTTCCAGCACTTATAGCAGTGCCTGACACAGAGTGCATGCTAAATAACCACCCGTGAATGATTGAACAAATTATTTAACATCTGCATCACACCATTTGACCATTACTTTGACCCTGTCTAGCAAGCCCACCTGTTTCCATTTTCAATGTTCATCCTTTTTACCCTCTTCTAGAGCCTTAGCTTTTGAGTAAAATATAACTGCCTTCCAATGAATGACAGAGGGTTGAAATAAAATAGGTGGAAGTCTAAGGCAGATCTGGGATTCCAATCTCAGCCTCAACATGATTAGCTATGAGATATTGATGTTGATTTTCACATCTACCTTCTTTAAACTGTTACGCTGTATTTTATTATATATAATTGGTGTTTCTCTGATAATTGTAAGTCAAATGATATTTGAAGTGCTGTAGAAAAGCTATGCATTGGAAGGAGCCATCAAACAATGAATCCCTATGGAAAATAAAAATGTCTTTCATAAAGTGACTAATTCCCTCATAATTTAACTTTGGAAGGATAATCCTGTTTTCTTACACTCAGTATATAAACATTTCATTTGTAAATTGAATAATACCAATATTACTAATTTTTAATGCCTATTTCTTTGTTGCACAGAATCATACTTGGCAGATTACATATATTATGATGAGCCTATTTAATGTTCATAAAATCCTTTGGGGTTGGCTTTGTTATCACCTCTTTTAGAAGCAAAGAAACCAGGGATCATGTAGGTAGAAAACTTACTTGCTCAAGATCTCACAGCTAATAATCTTGGGGCAGAGATTGGAATCCCAGATCTGCCTCACACTTCTATTTTATTCAATTTCCAGTACATCTTGCATTATATTTACCTTAGTGACAAAATGGAAATATTTTAATTAAATCAGAAGAACTGGCAAAAGAACAGTCAAGGAAAAAACAAACAAAAACCTAGCCCTGTGTTTTGGAAGCATTGAGTATATGTTTAACCAGTTCTAAAACGGCAATGATCAGTTCACAGTAACATCAGTACTTTTAAAAATAATTTGAAATCTCATTACCAGGGTTCTGCCAGCTTGTACTCCACCTTAGTTTACATTTTCCATACCAAGCAGGCAGGACTATTTGAAGCAACTTGCAAAATGAAGGTTCTGGCACCAAATCTTTGCAAACAATAGTGAAAGCGTACATCTATTTACTGAATCCAAAGTGTGTTTTTCATATGTTTTTACATAAGTTGTTCTGTGGATTCCTAGGACTTCAGCTGAAGGAAAATGAGGACATGGAGGTTCCTCAGTGGGAGCAGGGAGAAGTGGTGAGATTAGGAGTCTCATTGGGAGATCTGTTTAAGATCTTGGCAATGCCAGACCATGGAACCCATGCCGCTCAGTTCTGCTGCCTCTTTACCAAATGCTATTTCTACATCCAGACAAAGAACTGGTCCTAGAGACAGGTACTTGAGGACACTTCTGAGACACCAGCACTCTATTTGGAGCAGTGAGGGTCAGACTTGCACCATCTTATGAATTTGGATTAAGCCATTGAGTGTCTGCACCTTGCATCTCTCTCTTCTCCCTCTCTTGCTTGTCCTAGTGCCTGATTTTGGCTATTTCTCAGCTACATTTCATAAACTTGCACCACACATTTGATGGGAGCATCTAGTATTTGGTAGTGACTTCACCCTACTCACCTTTCATCTCACGGAATGAGTCTTAAACTTGCTTCTTTGACCCATGCCCTCCAACCTTCTTGGTTTGCCTATTTCATCTTGCTCAGCACCACTCACCACACTATGTATCTCCAGAACAGAAATGCCCTGCCCCAGCTCTTGCTTGCCCTGGATTTCTAGAGTCACAGTCTTCCATGCCCGTCATTCTAACAGTTATGTCAGAATCCACCTTCTAGTCACGTGGCTCTCACTTTACTGAACAATAGCAGCCTTTTGGTCTGTGGAATTATGCCTGGTAGATGGTCGGTGACAAATTTAAAAATACAATTGCAATACAGACTCATAAAAAAGAAATGTCATATATTAAACTTTTTAAGTTAAAGCATATAAAATTTGATCTCTAATCTGTCAGTCCTTTGATAGAGGGCCAAGGCTTTCTGTCTGCATACGGGCCTGCGGATCATACTTGTGCATCGTCATTCTGCATAAATCACATCCATTAAGCAGCATCCATGATTTTCAGTTTCCACAAAGTGGAGCAAGAACTTAAAGACTTGCAGAGCAATCTTAAAAGAGAATCTGTCTAAATTTTAATGATCTTTCCCAATCTTATACATTTGTCTAACTCACACCTAATTTAACAGCAATTACTTTTTAGCAAATCGCTTTCATCAAATCTTTCCAAAGCATTCAACTTAGTTTTCATAGACACAACATCTTGCTTTCTTCTAACACTAATATTTCACCAGTTTACATAATGTTTAATGAAACTAAGCAATTACAGTAACAGATGCAACCAGTTTAAATAGAAACGGGAACAAATACACCTGGTTCCTGGCAAGCATCCAGCTCAATGGGAAAGCAGAAGTCCATGGGTATCCTGGTGATCAGCATACTGACTGGTGCGGGGGGAAGAACTCTGTTCTCACCGAAATTAGAAGGAATGGAGGGTACTGGTTTAATACGGTGTGTCTATTGTAAAAGCGGAGGCTGGTTACCGGACACAGGTGGCTATGGAAAGGTTTATCTCTTTCTATCATAGAATCAGTAAATATCAGGGATGGTAAGAAGTTTCAAACAGTTTATGCAATTCAGGCTTTCATCAACAGTCTTCTTGGCAAAATCTATGGCAAGTTCTTTTTGAACTTCTTGAAGTATACTCTCAGAGACGGGGGCTCAGGAGCAAGCAGAACAGCCTGTTTCATAGCTGGACAGCTGCAGTGGGTAAAACACGTGCTTGAACAGTGAGTCAAGATTTTTCTTCTTGTCATGTCTCTAAACTCAACCTCCCTGTGTTCATCAAGTATTCCTTAAATGGAGGGGCTGCCAGACCTTTTATTCTCGTGCTCTCTCTCCCCTGGACACATTCTAGTTTAAGGTTATTAATTTCCTACTTAGGGTACTTTGCCCAGAAACAAAACCATCTGAAGCTCAAGTCCGATCAACAGGAGCAGAAGGCAGAACACTCACAAGGCTCTCTGCATCTATTCACGTGCCTTCTTATTGCTGTCACTACTTTTAAAAATAATTACATCAGACTATTGGCTCATATTTAACTAATGGCCAACTCAAACCTCCAGGTCTCTACTTAAATTGCAGTTGAATCAATTATTTTTTTGTCTGCCCTGATTTCTTTGTATTTTTTTTCTGTCACTGATTTTTTTTGCCAAAAGCTTATTTTTATGCCTTAGTTTGAGTATTCATTTTTACCATTGCTGTGATCATAAAAACAGCTGATATGTATAGAGTGGTTGCTATGTATCAGGCACAGTTCTAAGCATTGCTTGTGTATCATTTAATCCTTTCAACACTTTTGTGAGATAAGAACTGCCAAAAGACGAAATTACAACAAATTTAATTTAGAGATCTTCACTGGCTATTTGTGATTCTGGAATAAGGCAGTACCCTATTCTATAAAATAGAATGAGTAACCTAATGAACTGAGCAGAGAAAATTGGTTTTATAGGCAGAAAAGGGCTGAAGAGAGCACAAACAGAGAACAAAAAGCAGATTGGTCCTTTCAAAGATACTTTTCATGTAAAGGATTTTACATGAAAAGAGGAGATTTTCTTACCATGCCAGCTAAAAGTAGTCTGGGGATTTGGCTAACACCTCTCTCACTCCTGATGTCTTGTGGAATCAGATAAACAACTTCATTTTGGCTTGGTGACATGGGACTTTAGCACGAGTAACTGCATTTCAGTTGGTCTATGGGTCCTGATGCTGGGCATCAGTCCAAACTGATGGTATCCCATAAGTGTTATTTAACAGTGTTATTTATCATACCCATTTCCCAGCTGTGGAGCAAACAGTATTTCAATCTATTTCTCAGGGCCACTCACACAGCAACTGTTAGACCTGGGATGCAAACCCAGGCAAGGTGGTCTCAAGAACAAGGCTCTTAACTACTACACTCTTTTCATACTTTGCTTGATCTGTCTTCTTTTTGGTGGGGGGGACAGAGTCTCACTCTGTCACTCAGGCTGGAGTGCAATGGTGCGATCTCAGCTCACTGCAACCTCCACCTCCCAGGTTCAAGCAATTCTCCTGCCTCAGCCTCCTGAGTAGCTTGGATTACAGGCGTCCACCACCACATCTGGCTAATTTTTGTATTTTTAGTAGAGACAGGGTTTCTCCATGTTGGTTAGGCTGGTCTCAAACACCTGACCTTGTGATCCGTCCACCTCGGCCTCCCAAAGTTCTGGGATTATAGGCGTGAGCCACCACACCTAGCAGATTTATCTTCTTAACTGGCCTTTTGTGGGCTGGATGGGGTGGCCCACATCTGTAATCCCAGCCCTTTGAAGGCCTAGGTGGACAGATCACTTGAGCCCAGGAGTTGGAGACCAGCCTTTGCTACATAACGAAACCCTGCCTCTACAAAAAAATTAGCCAGGCATGGTGATGTGTGCCTGTGGTTCCAGCTACTCAGGAAGCTGAGGCAGGAAGGTCTCCTGAACCCAGGAGTTTGAAGTTGCAGTGAGCTCTGATTGCACCATTGCACTCCAGCCTGGGTGAAAGAATCAGACCTTGTCTCAAAGAAAAAAAAAAACCTTTATAGATTATGTAATAAAAACAACCACCAAGTACCTTCAATTTCATCTGTCAAGAAACCTATGTTTTCCAAACACACCTCTGTGCTCATTCTACCTCCTTGATTCTCAATTGTTGTTTTCTGGGAAAAGATCATGTGTGTCAGCTTCATTATAAAGCACTTCGGTGTTGAAATGTGATTTAATTGGGGAGGGTACCTCATAGAATGCAATGGTGATGTGTTATGGGGTCAGGGAGACTTAGGCTCTGGCCTCACTTCTTCCTAGTTACATGAGCTCAGATTTATTATTATTTATTATTATTATTACTATTATTATTGAGATGGAGTCTTGCTCTGTCACGTAGGCTGGAGTGCAGTCATGCGATCTCAGCTCACTGCAACCTCTGCCTCCCCAGTTCAAGTGATTCTCCTACCTCAGCCTCCCCAGTAGCTGGGATTACAGGCGCCCACTACCACTCCCAGCTAAGTTTTGTATTTTTGGTAGAGATGGGGTTACACCATGTTGGTCGGGCTGGTCTTGAACTCCTGACTTCAGGTGATCCACCCGCCTGGGCCTCCCAAAGTGTGAGCACAGATTCTTACTTTGCTCACTTCAGTTCTTTTTATTTGTAGAATGCAAAAAATTATACCAATGTGACAGGACATTGGTGAGAATCCCATGCAGGTACATTGATAAAATCCCTAATTCAAAGCAAGTACTATGGTTAAGGCTCATGCCCTCCCTGCCTCTCTTTCCTAATAGCAAAAGACCCATCCTGAATGCAAATATTCTCACAAAGATCTCAGACGTATGGAGGAATGCACACTCCTCTCTTAGAAAAAGATGGTTGGAGCTGTGGCAAGATGACATTGCAGGCAGTTCTCCAGAGGGAAGAGAAAGACCCATGTTCCCCAGACACTGCTCTGCCAGTGAAAACGAGGCTGTGAGACCAACTGAGCCTGGGCAGCAGGACCCACCAATGTAGGCAAGCTTCTCTTCTGAAGTCAGCCTGCCAGTAAGAAGGCGAGAAAGTAACACTTGTGTACAACTCAAAGGAATAATTAATCATCTTGGCAATTACTTCAGCCTCAAATCAGCTTCCTACTGAGCTCCCTAACACCGCCTCTCTTAATTTCCTGGGAGCACCAGTTCCACTTTCCTTCTTCAGGCGGCCACCAACCAGGGAATCAAATTAAGGATATCTTCCTATAGCCCATTTGAGCAGATTTTATTCAAAGAAAATGACAATATTAATAGGTAACTGATTTTTCACTAATGACAACAGACTCCTACCAGGAAGCTGGTTTGTGTCCAATAATGTAATTCAATTTTTTTCTTCTTTTTTTGATATAGGTATTTCTCCCCTAGAGATCCTGGGGGTGGATTTCTGTCCTTTTCTCCTTGTATAGCAACTGGATGCCATCATAAAAAGCAACTAACTTCTTCAGTTTATACAAACACTTCATTTAGATATCATGGAAGACCCTGGAAGCATATGAGTATCTGAGGACTGGGCTATAGAAGTATAAGAAATTTGCATGTCTTATAATTTTGAATTTGGGCATTCTCCCATAGGCCATGTGCTCTGAGCCCAGGAAGTGATGGGCATCTTAGTCTTTCTTGAGGGGACAAGTCTGACTCTTTATTTTCCATATGGTTTGTTTGGTTCTACCATATTTAGTTTTTGGACTTGAGGACATAGGTGACTCATAGCTTATTTTAACTCATAGCTTTATGTCTCAAACACTGTTTAGTACTCCCTCTGTTCCTTCTGGAATATGCAGGTCAGCGCTAGCCTCCATATATTAACCTAGGCATTTGCCTGCAGCTTGGAAACACCCTTGGCTCTCCTAAGGAACTTACTGCTGGTAATTTATCATGTGTTTGCTTTGTTTGTTTTTGCACATGTATTTGAAACACTGCTGTTGTTTCACTTAGATTGACTAACTGGCAAATATACTGCATAAAAGACGCTTTACCAGTCTGTGCTTTTGTAATTGTTTTGCTCCAGCTTCGGTATTTTTCTTTCATTTCATTTATATGTCATAGCAGGAAGAAAAAGTTATTGGTCTTCAGGTTAGCATCAGTAAACTCCACTATTCTGGGTTGCCTTAGAGACAATAAAGTTTTCCAAAATGTGTTTTGGGAATATGGCAAGAGCATCGCTATTCTGGCAGAATTCACAAAAGCTTTAAGAGATTACCCTGTGCTGGGATTCCCAGTACAGGTTTGAATCATGTGTAGCGTGCTTTGGTAGGCCTACTTGTATTGTTTACATATGAAATATTGGTGCTTATGTATTTAGCATTTAACATTTATCAAAGCACCCACCTTCACCCACCTTCATCCTTAATAGCTTGCCTTCTTTTATGCTCCAAGTTGACATACGTCTGGACAAAAATGGCCTAGTGTGATGGATGAGATAGAAAGAATGATGGACTCAAGATTAGAAGTCCTGAGTTCAAACCATGGTGTGGTGATAGTGAGTGAGAAACCAGCTGCCTGGGCTTGGATGTTATGTATAAACTGAGCAAGTTCAAGTGCTCTCAAATTGTATTAAGTTGTAACATGCTATTAATACTTTTGCTGGGGTCAGTTAAGCAAGGATTGGCAGGGTCTGCCTTAGAACTCTGGTGTCATCCTTAGCACCATCCTTGCCTCATGGGACCATATTATTCATATCAAAGTGGAGCCTACAGGTACCACATGTGGAGGTGCTGAAGGTATTTAGGGATTAAAAGCATCAGATGATGTCAGGGCAAATGAGGGAGTGAGGAGAGACCAGAAGAGAAAGTGGTTTGTAGATGAGTAACTACGAGACAAGGTTATAAATGCTACATAGGGTATTATGTGGACACAGAAGGGAGAAGTAATTTTGCCTGAGAGTCAGAGAGAGGAAAACAGAAAAAGCTACAGAGGGAAGGGAATAGATAGTGGGATCGTGTTTATAGATAGAAGCAAAAGGGTGAGTTGAAGAGAAGCAATGCAATGATTGATACACACACAAACAACACCTACGAACTTTTTTTTTTTTTTTAAGATGGAGTCTCACTCTGTCATCCAGACAGGAGTCCAGTAGCACAATCTCAGATCACTGCAAACTCTGCCTACTGGGTTCAAGTAATTCTCCTGCCTCAGCCTCCCCAGTAGCTGGGATTACAGGAACCCACCACCACACCTGGTTATTTTTTTTGTATTTTGAGTAGAGACAGGGCTTCACTATATTGACCAGGCTGGTCTCAAACTCCTGACCTCATGATCCACCCGCCTCGGCCTCTCAAACTGCTGGGATTACAGGCATGAGCCAGCACGCCCAGCTGAACTTCTTTTATTCTTCAGTTCACACTAAGAAGAAAAATCACCTCTAATGGGGGAAATATTTTAGATATATGCACATGAAAACGAAAATCAGAAATATCCTCCTCTGTTCCTTATCTCCTATGCAGTCTATGTTGAAAATAATAAATACCAAAAAACACATAGTCATAAAATGGATCCTGGGAACTGTAAGACTCTCATTATCAAATAAAACATCAGTCAAGTTCAGTTTACTTTAGTTGCAGAGGTGGGAAAACAGATTTATCCATCTAAGAAAAAAATGTTTTATAATAATGGCAGTGGACAAAAGGAAGATTTTTTTTTAAAATCAATTAACAACAACAACAAAATCTCAATTTACCTAGAGAACCCCATGTCCTAAGTATTTTGGTTAATTGACATTTTCGCTCTGTGTAGGGTATCTTAGTCAGTTTGAGCTGCTATAACAAAAATAGCATAGATTAAGTGGCTTAAACAACAGACATTTATTTCTCACGGTTTTGGAGGCTGGAAGTCCAAAGTTGAGATGCCAGCAGGATCAGGTGTTGGGTGAGGCCCCCTTCCTGGCTTGCAGACGGCCCTCTTCTTGTTGCAACCTCACACGGCAGAGAGCAGAAAGATCTCTGGGATCTGTTTAACAAAGGTAGTAATCCCATGTATGAGGGCTCCATCCTTATGACTTAATTCCCTCCCAAAGCCTCCACTGCCTAATACCATCACCACTGGGTGTTAGGATTTCAACATACGAATTTTGGGGGTATGGTGGAATACAAACATTCAGCCCATTACAAAGGGATACAAAATGATTTCTACTAAGAAAATGCACATACTTATAAAATTATATCTATCACTTCATTACCCATGAATTTTATCAGCTAGCTTTTACTGCTGTTTTCTACCTTAGTGTGAAACACTTTCCTATTCTGAATGCCTTTGATAGAAATTGTTTTCCTGGAAGCCGTAGAGATATGTGATTCTATAATAGAAACAGACACCGAGAGCATCATAGCCAGTCAGGCTGGGATGCTGGTTGGGATAGGTGGCACTGGGTTCAAGTTCAAGGGCCTAAAGCCAGGGTAGGAGCTGGAGGATATAGGTGGAGGGGGAATTAAGCCATAGCTGAGTTGACTAGGCACAATGGCTCATGCCTATAATCACAGCACTTTGGGAGACCGAGGCAGGCAGATCATGAGGTCAGGAGATAGAGACCATCCTAGCTAACACAGTGAAACCCTGTCTCTACTAAAAATACAAAAAATTAGCCGGGTGGGGTGGTGCACGCCTGTAGTCCCAGCTACTCAGGAGGCTGAGGCAGGAGAATCGCTTGAACCCGGGAGGCAGAGGTTGCAGTGATCTGAGATTGCACCACTGCACTCCAGCCTGGGTGACAGAGCAAGACTCTATCTCAAAAAAAACCAAACCAAAACAAACCAAAAGAGCTGAGTCTATGAGGAAGACAGAGGGTGATCATCAGGTGCACACATCAATCACTGAGTCTAGCCATGGTAATGAGGATGGAAATGGGAACAGGACTGGCTGCTAGTGAGAATGCTGGTGCTGGCATTGGCTCACCTGGAATTAAATCCCAGGTTAGCTCATACTGGTGGTACAACTTTGCACAAATTTATTAATTTTCATAAAGCTCACTGTATTAGTCCATTCTTGCATTGCTATAAAGTAATGCCTGAGAATAGGTAATTTATAAAGAAAAGAGGTTTAATTAGCTAACAGTTCTACAGGCTGTACAGGAAGCATGGATGAGGAGGCCTCAGGAAACTTACAATCATGGTGGAAGGTAAAGGCGAAGCAGACATCTCTTATTCACATGGCCAGGGCAGGAGGAAGAGAGAGAAGTGGGAGGGTGCCGCATACTTTTTAACAACCAGATCTCAGATAATTTACTATCATGAGGACAGCACCAAAGGGGAAATCTGCCCCCACGATCCAATCACCTTCTACCAGATCCCCCTGGGGATTGCAATTCTACATGAGATTAGGGCAGGGACACAGACCCAAACCATATCACTCAGTTTCCTCATATGTAAAATGAGAAAAACAGGCCAGGCGCGGTGGCTCACACCTGCAATCCCAGCACTTTGGGAGGCTGAGGTGGGCGGATCATGAGATTAGGAGTTCGAGACAAGCATGGCCAACATGGTGAAACCCCGTCTCTACTAAAAATACAAACATTAGCCAGGCAGGTTGGCCCACACTTGTAGGCCTAGCTACTCAGGAGGCTGAGGCGGGAGAATAGCTTGAACCTGGGAGGCAGAGGTTGCAGTAAGCCAAGACCACGCCATTGCACTCCACTCCAACCTGGGTGACAGAGTAAGACTCCATCTCAAAAACAAACAAACAAACAACAACAACAAAAAAAAGAAAAACAATGGTGCTTACTTACAAGTTTTTGGGGGAGATTAAATGAGAAGAAACATGTCATATATTTAGCTCAGTGTCCAGCACACAGTAAGTGTCTGATAAATGCAGATGTTAGTGGTCATCACTCATAAAAGGGACAGAAAGTCAAGTGTCTAAAGGAAGACTATCCTAGAAAGGAAGAGGGGATGGGTGTAAGGGTAGGATCATACAAGGGAAATGAGGCAATTGCATCAAGGAGTGTGGAAACGAACATAGCTGTCCCATTTATCCATCAACTCTCTTGCTATAACAACGATGACAACAACAGCTAACATGTTGTAACCTCTACTATGTGCCAAGTACTGTTCTCATTAATTTATATTTATTAATCCATTTATTCCTAACAACAACTTATGAAGTAGGTACAAACTAGCAGTATTGTTATTCATTAAACTGCAGTTCAAATCTGGTTCATACAGTAAGAAGGCTTCTGGGATAATATTGTTAAATTATTATCTTCCTTTGTACATGTATTTTTTAATCTGGTACCTTGAAAAAAATCACCTTGGGATGGAGATTGAAGAAGTCAACTTAAAGTTCACTTAAACTACTTGATATTTAAAAAAGAAAAATAAAATACAAGAAACTTTCCACAAATAAGCCTCTCCCTGATAAGTGGTCTCACACAGAGAGGCAATGAGGCTTCTGACTTCATAGGTGAACTGGACAAGTGATAGATATCACAGCTGAATCTGGATATATCAAGTTCTGTTCCTTAGACCCTGTGATGTTTGCCAGCCTGGGCGTTTTATTTCATCTGATGTCGCTGCCAGAGTTGCCCAGGAATCAATGCCAAGGCAAAGAAAAAGCTTTTAACAGAGATTTGTTGAAATTCTGTCACAAGGACCCATAAACAATTCCTGTCTCCTTCCTGTATCCTGTTATAAATTGTAATCTATATTTTACCTACTGTACAAATATCATTATTCTTTTGTATAATATTCTCAACATCTTCACTTGATTGCTTTTAAATACTTTCCAGCTTATTATTATGCCTTATCTATTTTCTGTTTTTGCTTGTTTGTTCTGGTATCACCTTTCCCTTTCAGAAATCAGATGACCTCTTTAGTCTTTGAGTCACTTCCCTCTCAATACCCAAGAGCTGATATCTCAGCCAGGTTCCTTTTATAATAAGAGAAGAACGTGAAATTGTTCTAGGTTATTTTTAAGATTCTAATAAAAATCAAGTAACAATAAAAATAACAAAAAAAATAAGTACTTGATAATGATGATATATTTGACTTAAAGATTCTATGGTCTTTTACCAATTTTGAAAATAACTCCATTGTTTAGGGCCGTTGTCTGACATTCCACTCTTTTAGAATAGTAAGAATAATAATTATACTTTTGTAGACATGAAACTGGCTAAGTATGTGGCAGAATAAAAAGAGATTCAGTTCTTTTTTACTCATATGTTCAGATTTTATACTTTCACTCCTTTCCCCAGTCTTTCCAAGGCATCCACTTTTCATTCAGCAGTATGCTAAAGTATTGGTCTCAAATTAAATGACAATTAGGATGTATCTTTCAGGACACTAAGCTATCTGGATGAAAAATGAATCATCTCAGTGTATTGTCTAAGTGATGCCTAACACGGAAATGGTTGGAAACAACCCTGATGTTTGGTGTCATAGAAACAAAACAACCAGCTGGTGATTGAATTGTTAACTTTAAGACGGGATGTTTTGGCATTGCAGGGACCTTCCTTAATTCACCTTCTCTCCTAGTGAGCCTTGAGCTGTGATTACAGAGTTGTCAAGTATTACTCAGGTTGGTTGAGGGAAATTTGCAAAGTCAGGGATGTCTTTGAATGAGTGGTCAAACCCCACCAGTTTCTAGAAATCTAGAAGCAGGACGCCACTTCTGAGACACATTCAAGAATTGTATCTATTGCCACGATGATATAAAACTCACTCACTAGCTATTGTATTTATTTCTCTCTTTTTCTCCTCCTGAGATAGATACACACACAAATCATCATGTTCAATTTCTACCTAATTTAAGAGAAGCAGTCATTATTTGTTTGTTTCAGGGGTGCATTGTGATGAAGGTCCCTTAGAAAGTTCTGAGATAGAAGGTATGGGAGACTCTTATCTGCTATTGAGGGTTGGGTGATCCCAGTCCACTTAATATTTATGCCTTGAAAGATCCCAAAGCACATCAGATGGTGCCTTCAGTCTTTCAAGAGATGCAATTGAAATGGGGCAAAAACTGATCACTGTGTGCTAGCACACCCCCAGGTCTTTATCCAGGCAGTACCCTTCTCCCGGGACATTTTTACCCTTATGCACCTGATTGGTGCTTCACGTCTTCCCTAAAGACTCAGCCTCAGTGGGCCTATGAAACTTGCATGAAGTCTGTCACTGTGTTGGTGGGCTGTCTCTACTTGCCCATAACTCCCTGGTGAGACCCCTGTGTTGTTCTGAAATTCACTTTTGCCTGTACTAGACTTGAGTGATTTGTGACCAGAGGTTGTGTCTTATCATTTGTGTAGTCCCCAAAATTTGACCAATGTTTGACAATGTCTGTCTTAGAGCTCTCTAATGGACTGCTTCCCTATCCTCAAGCTGGCACACTTCCTTCCTGGTAAATCTCAGTAGTGGAAGACAAATTGTGTGTATGCATGTTTCTGTAAACTATACACACTCCAGCAAGACCCCTTTGTGTTCTTGCCAAGTTCCTGGTTCTGTAATGAGTGCTTCCTTTCTTAGAGGTAAGAGCTCACTCAAATGACTGAAGGTAGTGTGGCTGGGAGAAGTTGAAGCCATAGCTGCTGAAGTTGTTAAGAAGTATGAAAATTACAGATCTGCAACTCCTTTCAGCATCCCCAATGAAGGGCTTTCACAGCATTTTTTATTCACTCAGTCAACGAATAATTTGGGGGAGGGCCCATCGTTTGCAAGGCACTGGGCCAGACATGGAGAGGACAAAGATGAGCAAAGCTGAAAGATCAATAAAAAAATAAAAAAGTTTTTATTTTGTAATAAGGTGCAAAAATGAATATCACAACTGTGGCAAGCTCTACAGAGAAAAGGTGGCAGTGGACGGGAGTGATGAGGGGAACATGCTTTGGGCTGAAGAGGTCGTGTGGGAGCACAGCACTGAAGCTGGGAAGGCGCTCACTGGGGAAAACAGTGATGTGCTATCTTGCTGCAGGGACAAAGGGAGGGACGCAGGAGAAGGTTCAATGTGAACTCAAGAAGAAGAGCTGAGGAAATGAGAACGAATGGAAAATCTGTTTGAAAATCGTAATAAGCCTGGACCTCTGTTCTTCAGCAGAAGGAAACCTACAGGGGGGAGTCCTGGCTTTAAAAGACTTTAGGACAAAACTGGTCACATGGGAGACACCCTAAAAATATTTATTAATAGTTAGCCTCCACTTAAAACTTTTCCGAACAATCCCTTCAGCCCAAGTTTCCATTAAAGATTGGGCTGAAGGTGAGTCTTTGGTAGGGGAGGCTGCTGAAGCCTTCTGCTGGTTAACACGTAGTCCTGCACCTTTTACTTCAGTACTTGAACTTGCGTGAAAGGAGCTCTCAGGGTTAAGTTCAAATCCAGGCTGGCTCAGAAGATAGCACAAAACAAGAACCTACTATGGAAAGAGCATGCACTGAAGAAAGGATGTGGATAGTTTCTATCGGTGTGACTGGGATTGGTCACCATTCCAAAATGTTCCCATCCTGTGCAGGCCTCTGTCTGCTTGGAAACAAAGCCAGGTTGGTGCTGACTTTAACGGCCTTTTCCGTTTCTCTCTCCACAAAGATTAAAGTTTATTAGACGTGCATTCCAATCTTATTAAACACCAAGTGGCCCCCATCCGAAATCTCAGGAAATGAGGGACATAGCATCCAACACAATACAAATTCTTCTGTGTTTCTTCTTCTGCGAAGGGGTGTGTTAGGCCTTCAAAAAGGGGCTGAGACAGCTTTAATAAGAAGAAGGAAAAAAAAAATGAAAGGAGAAGGGAAGAAAGGTGCCTCAGTTGTCTGGGCAGCTGATCAACAAAGGAGCAGTCGTGAGCTGTAACCTCTTGGAGCCACAGTCTGAAGCATGACACATGTCAGCCTATGATAAATGGTGCAGAGTGTGTGCAATTTCAAGTGCAATGCCCTTGAGATGTGCGGGACCCCAATCGCAAATGTTATTGTTAAATTAAACCTTAAAGGAAGGATTGGAAAGGGGTGGGGGCTGGAGGGAGGCACACACATACGCGCGCACGCACACACACACACACACACACACACACACACAAGGAGAAAAGGAAATAAAAGGCAAAGTGAATAAATATAACTTTCTATTTTTCACCTAAAAAAATTAAAACAATACCATGAAAACTGTTCATGATACGAGCATTCTGTTTTTGCCTCATTCAGTATTCTCAATTACTCTGATTGGAGTAGCTGAGTTACACCCTCAGGTGTATGTGCTTGTTCTGTGTTTTTTTCCATCTTTGGTCATGTTGCGGAACTAGCCATCATCCTGTTTTAGAGTTCTGTATGTGTGGGTACATACAGCATTTGTGAGTGTGTGGGGGTGGGGGAGTGTGTTTATCTTGCATTAAAGTCTGAAAATCTCCCTCTCCCACCCACCCCCTATTGACACAGCTCCAATGCCCAAGCTAACTAATTTAATTCAGGAACCATTTGATGGAATGGTATCAGGCATAGGAGGGAAAAGGATGTTCTTAAAAGGGGACATGTGTCTGTAAACTAGCCACAAAAGCTCAAAGTAACCAGGAATATCAGTGACATGAAAAATTAGCTAGAGGGATAACAATGGAAAAATCTGCAGAAGGAAATGAACATTGGAATACCGGACATTAAGCTGTTTTCATGGAGAATGAGGAGTAAAAAGTTATGGAGAATAAGTCTGAGTCTCTTTATCATGTGACCATACTAGCCAATCACAATCCAGGATTTCCCTCGTACACCAAAGTATCGTTATTGGTCTAGAAGCGATGGAAGCAAAGGCATTGGCTAGTTAAGAGAGGCACGCAATTGTGTGCTGGATAGAGTCCATGCTCAAAGGATTTATTTACTTTTCCTCTCCTCATGACACATACAGATGAAAGAATGTTTAATAGAGGGGGAAAACCTAAATTACAAAAGCAAGGGCACCCAAGGCTTGTTTTGTGCATTTTGGCCAGGGTTGCTTAGCATCTTGGAAAACTAAACTCCTTTTTTGGTCTTTTGGAAAAGTTCACCCAGGTTTCTTGTTATTAAAGAAAATAAACAACAGACAAAACAAGACTTTATCAAAACTATAAATAATTCAATGCAGATGGATTTAAAAATCAAGCAGATTTTCAGAGCGTGGAGCACTGTAGGGTTTGGATGGAAACAGAGAAGAATATAAACAGAAGAAAAAAATGAAATTATGAACTTGTTGAAGAAAATAAATACACAGATAAAACTAATTGGAAAGAAAATAAAGAAGAAACATTCTAAACCAAGGCACACATCCCAGAGTTCTACGTAGTGGCAGGTTCCTGCATCAATTGACTAAAGACATCTCCTCTGCTGCTGTTGAAGGCAGCACCAGAGCGAAAAGAAACAGGTCCCCCCCATTTTATGTCAGAGAGAATGAAGTCTAGCAAGGTCGGCCCTGGCTCAAGTTAGTGTCGAAACTGCAGTTAGAACGCAGTGGCCCAGGCTCCTGGTCTGGTCGTTTTCTCCACCACAGGGTGCCATGAGAGGTAGTAACCTCTAGCAGCACCTCAATGAAACACAAAACTCAACTTACCCTGAACCCAGTACTCTGCACAGTTTCAATGTTGCAACTCCTTTACTCCCCAAAAACAACACTACAGGAAATACCAGAAGCCAAAGGAAACTGAATCATGCCTTTCGTCAATACCTCTGGAAGATCAGGGTACCTGGTCATCTGATGATCTCAGAAAATGTTATAATTCTTGGAGATGAGAGGAGAGGTCGCACACCTTGATTTATGCAAAATAAAAGCTTCAGCAGCAACAAGGGTGAGAATTTTCTCATCAAACCACCTCAGTTCTGCTTTGTCGGAAGGAAGAGAATAAGGAAAGCTGACCAGCTGAAGCTCCCAGGTGAAACAGGAGGCAGCCTCCAATTGCTTCCTCATTAGTTGATGTCTCAAACGTGTTTCACTGCTGGTCTCCTCCTTGAGTTCCTGGCACTAGCCCTTGCAGATATATAAAGCTTACTGACAGTTCCTTATTGATTTATTAAAGGTTGATTCATCAAGTCTCACATTGAGTTATGTGTGCCAGGTAACAGCAAAAAAAGAAACATTTTTTTCCTGGGCAGTATTAATAAATCTTCAGTGGAGGTCATGAAGTGGGTGCAAACTAGTTTGCAAAATATGCAGAACCAGTTTATTTTTTGTTGTTTTTTTTTTTTTGAGATGGAGTCTTGCTGTGTGCCCAGGCTGGAGTACAGTGGCACAATCTTGGCTCACTGCAACCTCTGCCTCCTGGGTTCAAGCGATTCTCCTGCCTCGGCATCCCAAGTAGCTGGGATTACAGGCGTGCACCACCACTCCTGGCTCATTTTTGTATTTTTAGTAAAGACGGGGTTTCTCCATGTTGGCCAGGTTGGTCTCGAACTCCTGACCTCAGGTGATCTGCCTGCCTCAGCCACCCAAGCAGAACCAGTTTTTAATCAGCTAACAAGTATTCTCCACTCATCTGCTGCAAGAATATTGGTTTGGTAGCTTCTAGCAATGGAAAGGAAAAAAAAAAGTAGGTGAGAGCTTGCCCTGTGTCACATAGTTAAGGCTATTGGTTACATGGTATGAACATGATCACGAGACCCCTCTGCTATTTATCATCATGTTTTTTTCAAAGAAGATGTGATCATTCTGAGTTGGCAACTGAAGCAAGAGGTGTCAACTGAAACTATCACTCCACCTCCTTCCTGCCCTTGGAAAGTCACAGGTTCAAACATTACCTGTTTGATTATATCTCACAGGGTTGTAATCAAGAATGTTTTGAGAGTTGCATTTGCATCTTTAAGGGGGCAATATAAGACTTTCTTCTATCAGGTTAATCCTCTCATTTTAACTTTTTTCATTTACAAGTAATTTATTTCCCAGTATCTTAAGGGTAGGCCTCCTAAATATTGTTGATACAAAAACAGTAGAGTCCACACCACAATTCCTATTCAAATGGCGTATTTGTCTGCTCCCCTTCTTCAGGAGCTTCTCAGCATCCTGCATCTGGAATCTCAGATTCCAATCACTCAGGAAAGCTGGTGTCTTGGGAGGGCATCCTTTCTTCAGTAAAAGACTAGGGTAACTGCTACTACAGTGTTTTTAAATTATACATTGGCAATCAAGTTCCAATTTCAAATAACCCCAACTAGCAGCCCTACCTTAAAACAATTTAGAAAGCCTGGGCTTGCTGACATGTGTATGCATTGTTTGCAAGAGGAGGAGTTAAGGGACTTCACCAAGAGCAGCTTTTATATGGTCATGACTTGAGTATCATCCACCCTGAGTGAAGAGCATCCATTTTAAAATTTGAAAAATGATTTATTTTTGTCCCGTTTTCTTGAATCTGTTTCTTAGCTCCAGTTCTTCCTGTGCATTGCCAACATTGCTAATTAAATCTAAGGCCAATCCACACTCTACCAACTTAAATCTTCAGCCCCATAAAACTTTCCTCTCTTATGATAATGAGAACTCAGGCCAGCAAGTAAAACAATCAGCACTGGCAGATAAGAAAGCTGTTCAGAATGTCCTTCTCACTGGGCCTCCAAGCTTGAAGCTCACTACTCGATTGTTATTCTTATTTCCTGTAAGTTAACTTACCTAATTTCCAGCATTGTCCACATAAGACCTTTGTTCTCTAGTTTTTGCAACCTCAATGTCTACTAATATTCATTACCAACTCTATTCTCCAGTCAGAAAACTTTTTTCTTTACAATTGCTATGATCTATCTAGGCCCTATTTCCCAGCATTGGTGGTTCTTATGGAGTAATTCCTCTTTCCTGCTCCTCTTATACCAGGAGAAATTCAAATTATCTATAAAGAATCTCCAAGACACTATGACCTTTTGAGTTATGACTAAATGCTTCCTCTGTCTTCTCCCTCTCTCCAAAAAATTTATTGAGCATCTACTATGTTCTAAGCATAAAGCTGGGTACTGATTATACTAGTTAGTAAAAATCAGGACCCTTGTTCCCAAGAGACTGTAGTCATCTTTCCCTCCATTCCTCCTTCCACATTGCCTTTGTACTTGCACCATACCAGATCAAATTGAAGCTACTTTTGCCCACATTTATACTCATGCTTGATTCAACTCCATAACTTCTATAGCTGGTACAACATTCAATAAAGATTTGTTAACTTGTGTTGTTTTTTAAATGAAGTATTTCAAGATAGAGAAGGCATGTCTTATCTTGAATTAATAATAAGTAATTCCTAAGCAAGATAATAAAGAATGAGGTTGAAAGAATTGATGGGGATAAGGATTATTCCAGACACTCTTCCCAGGCCCAGCACTGGCTCTTTGATTGAAAGAACAGTCCCTGAACACCAAAAAGGGCTCCAGATGCCCTGGCTCAACTTCATAAACTTTGCTCATTCCAATCACTTTGTGTTGCTGATGACTGCCTTGTATTATTAGTGTTGACTTTCAATTAGTCTCAGTTTTCCAAAAATAATATTTTCAGGAAGCTTCTATTCAGATTCCAAAGTGGCATGCCACTGAGATGAAAATGTTCGAAGAGATTCCAGCTATCCTCAAAGGAAAAGCTTTGATAAAAGTAAACAAGCAAACAATATACACCTTTCTCTCTTACTATTAAAACAATTAATTGTAGTTATTTTTCTTCTCCTTGGAACTATGAAGCTGATGTTGGTTTATTTGTTTGATTCTATATGCTGATTTTTCCAAAGTCTGGATATGATGGTGCAAAATGACAGTCGCATTTAGACAAAAGAAATTTCATTTAAATTGGATCAAAAAAGAAGTCTAAGCTTGTTTTGATTAAAGAAACAGCTGAGAATTTTGTTAATTTAGAGTCCCTAATCATTGTTGAAAACTCAAAGAAAATTCAAGTGAGGATCCATATGAGGGGGAAAGAGAGAAGAAAAAGTGTGTATAATTTATATATATATATATATATGTATGTGTGTATATATACACACACACAGAGTACACAAACATACATACATTTATACATATGTACACATTTATATACAAGGATAAATATATATCTCCAAGACATAATAGAATATGAATGCCTTTGCCAAATTGACTTTAAAAACCTTTTTTTTTTTTTTTTTTTTGAGACAGAGTCTCGCTCTATCACCAGGCTGGAGTGCAGTGGCACAATCCTGGCTCACTGCAACTTCCATTTTCCATTTTCCGGTTTCAAGCAATTCTCCTGTCTCAGCCTCCGAGTAGCTGGGACTACAGGTACGCACCACCATGCCCGGCTAATTTTACTTTTAGTAGAGATGGCGTTTCACCATGTTAGCCAGGATGGTCTCGATCTCTTGACCTCATGATCTGTCCACCTCAGCCTCCCAAAGGACTTTAAAAACTTTTAAGAGAATGCAATGAACTTAAGGCTCTGGATAAGTCATAAAGAAGCTTTCCTAACTCATCCAAATATGTACCTTATTTTTAGTCATAATATTAACTTGTAATAAAATTTTATTACACATGAGTATCTGTGTGTATGTATATAAAATTGAAAATTCAAATATCTTAAAAATGGAGATTATCCCCTCCATTATAGAGATTTTTTATAATAAATGTTATGCAAGGTCCTAAAAAGGATGCTTTTTAGTTATATCATACGTATATTGTTTCTAAGTACAGTATGAGACTGAATTATGAATAATAGTTTATTTAAAGTGATTTCCCTGAAGAACAAATACTATCATTTACAGATATGAGTTTGCATCAGCTAAAAAGCGGGATAGGGATCGTAGTTCTATCCTTGGCATTGACAGGCTCTCTGATTTTAAGTGGCTCTTTTATTTTCTTCAGTCTTCCATTTTCTCCTCTGCAGGAGAAGGTAGTCTTCCTGCACCATACTTTCTTCGTCAAGTTGTGTGAAGATGAAAATACTTGTCAATATGCATGAACCCTTATTGTAGGCTAAACACTGTGCCATGTGCTTTTTTTCTAGCTTTGTCTTGCCAGCATCCCCTGAAAAATAGGTAATATTATCATACCCATTTTACAGATGAATGTAGAGGAAATTGAGGTGACACAGCAATGACACGGCTTGAAAACAGCAGGGATAAACTTTGAAATAAAGTCTGTTGGATTGCAGGGTCTAGATTTGCCACTATAAACCCAGCCTACTTTGCAAAGAAAAATGCATCTGTAAGCCATTTAAAGAAATTTATATTAAGCAATGTGCATAGTAAGTTGTCAGCAACCTCTGTGCCCACCGTCAGCTCAGTGCCACCAGGACGCAGCACATATACACATATGCATACATGTAAACATTCATATACTTATTTAAAAGTTTTTTCTTTTAGGGGAAAAAGAGTCTCCACTGTAGAGACATATTTGGAACCACGCTCATCTGGTCTGTGATGTCTGAAGTTTGGGATGAAATTTTGCCCTTTCTGTAGAATGTACAACTAAAATGTAAAAGTGAATGGAGGCTGAGTATTATTCCTGATTTCGTGAATTCTCAGCATCTTATAAAGTTGATTGTGATTCTGGGCTTTATTTCTGAAGCTAATGATTTTCTCTTTGACCAGAAACACAGGGAATAGCATTCAATGCTGTCTTTTAAGGATTCTAAAGAGCATAATCCATGCTATCTGGTGCTGGATAGGAGTGAAATCTATAAGGAAATTGAACTTTGCTTGCTGCCCTGTGTGAATTCTGTGCTTCCAGGCCACCACCTTCAGCTGCCCAAAAAACGACAGTTTCTATGAATGCCAAGACTTATAAAGCATCTCCCCAGAGTTGTATTATCTCCCCTTGAGCAATAAGGGCAGACTTTTTGAAACGTATGTCTCCTCAATTAGCTTCTGTGGTTCTCTCTGAAGAGTGTGTTACTCTAGCTAGAAAGAACAATTCTGCAAGTTACCCAATAAGACAGCCTCATGAGATTTGTGGGAGGACTGAAAGAGTGTGATGGGTTGGGGCATGCTTATCTTTGAGCCCAAATAACAGTGACATCTCTATAACAAACATTTTTTTGGGAGGGAGTAGCTTGGAAAAAAGTTTCAAAGCCGTAATTTCTTTCTGAGATGATAGAAAATCCAAATTCTTAATACCAATACAACATGGCATTTGGTGGGGAAAAAAAATGGTGACCTGAAAAACATTTCCATGACTGGAGCGGCATCATTATTATGACTTTACCCCATTACCATGACTGGTGGTCTTGCCTGACCCTCTGTCAGACCTGTAGTTGTGTAAGTCAGCTCTGCCTCTGTAGAACAGAGAAACTGCACCCCAGTTTCTCTTTTCCAGGAACAAATGAAGTTGTAGTTTATTGTAGAAGTAAAAAGCACCTTGAGACTGTGATCAGCCTTTTGTCTTTGCAGTTTTGCCAGCATGTCTGTGACCTTTTAGCATTATCGAAGATTTTATGGGGTCTACATGTGTGCAACTCAAACAATGAATTTATCATGAAAAGAAAAGTGGATCTCAAGTTTACCCACAGTGTTGTCTCAATCCTAGCATCCAGGCTTCGGAAGTTTGGGAAGATACAAATTTATTTTTTTTTCTTTCTTGGTTGGTCCTTTTATCCATCTCAGAAATAAAATGATCTAATTAGTAATTTGGATTTCAAAACATGTTAGAGCCAACTGCAAAGTTGGTGCCTCTGTGGATCTTCCCAATTTCACTCGCAAAGTTAGCTTCTCTCACTTTACTTCCAGAGCACTTTGTCCCCAGAACTCCCAAAACATTTCCGATCTGAATTAGAAGTGATTATTTTTTGTATGTCCATCTTTTCCACTAGAATATGAATAACCTTATCCATAAAAGTGGTCTTATTCTCCCTTGCCAAATATTCTCAATAAATATTTGGCAAATGAATGAATAAATCAGAGAGTAAACAACTTCATTAATGGAACCAGTGATCAAATGCCCTCATGGAGGCTAACCTTGGACAGAAGAGAACTTTCAAGGTTTCTTCTAGCTGTCTGAAGATGTAAACTTCTACAGACTAATTTGGTGGAACAGCTTTCAGAAATATTGATAGGTTTTGAATTACATGTCTGTTTTAGATATACTGAAACCTCTATAGAGACAGAGGAGAAAAACCCTATTTGATCTAGGGCCTGAAACAGTGCCTGGTACATGGGATGTTCTCAGTCAATATCTGCTGCATTAAAATAAATGACTGCTCTGAAAGTGCTCAGTTTTCAGTGGTATAATGTTTTCTATTTTCAGGCTAGTTTAAAAGGTCATGTCCTTCATCCCAGCACCATCTGTTCATACCATCTTGCTTATGTCACTATTATTCATTGAATCCTCCCGCCCAACTCTATTTTACCTGCTATGTCTCGATGTGGACTGACGAATGGCAAAGACGGTCGAGTCCCTTCTAATGACTGTTATAAATAGACTAGTAAGAATCTATTCTTAAAATCACCCTTTCCCAGGGGGCAGATATTTATCTAGTCATAGGAAAGTGAGCGTTGGAGTGTGGTGTATTGGTGGTCTCAGCCCAACAAATATGTTTGTGTGCTGACTCACTCCTTTGGTCACAGCTCTGTATTAGGCTGAAGGTATTGTTATTTGAAAAAAGAGAATCCAGAACCAAATTTCTATGCTGCCATTCATAGCAGAGAAGACATAGGGGAAAGCACAAAATTCCTAGAATCACTATTCAAAGACAATCTGTGTTTAGAAAGAAGAAAACTCAGATTGTCTGTTTTGCACAAAAGGAAAATTAACCCCATGCATTAGTTCATTCTTGCACTGCTATAAGGAAATACCTGAGACTGGGCTGGGCATGGTGGTTCACACCTGTAATCCCAGCATTTTAGGAGGCTGAGGCAGGTGGATCACAAGGTCAGGCATTGGAGACCAGCCTGGCCAACAGTGAAACCCTGTCTCTACCAAAAAAAAATAAAATAAAAAAATTAGCGGGGCATGGTGGCAGGTACCTATAATCCCAGCTACTTGAGAGGCTGAGGCAGGAGAATCACCTGAACCTGGGAGGCAGAGGTGGCAGTGAGCCAAGATGGCCAGCCCGAGTGATAGTGCGAGACACTGTTTCAAAAAAAAAAACCTGAGACTGGATAATTTATAAAGAAAAGAAATTCAATTGGCTCATGGTTCTGCAGGCCGTACAGAAAGCATAGCAGCTTCTGCTTCTGGGGAGGCCTCAAGAAACTTACAATCATGGCGGAAGGCAAAGGGGAAGCAGATACATCTTACATGGCAGGAGCAGGAGGAAGAAAGAGTAGAGGAGGTGCTGCACCATTTTAACAATCAGATACTGTGACAGCTCACTCACTCACTATCAGAACAGCACCAAGGGGACAGTGTGAGCCCATTCGTGAGAATTCCACCCCCATGACCCAATCACCTCCCACCAGGCTCCACCTGCAACACTGGTGATTACAACTCGACCTGAGATTAATCCAAATCATGTCACTTTGGATGTTGGGTTTATTTAAATGTCTTAGAAACTTTCTGTCATTTGGAGAAATAATCAGATTCACAAGACAGGCAAGGAAGGTATACCACAAGCAAAGGAGCGGGGGCCTGCAGACACAGAGCCAGCTGAAATTTCTGATTTTGTGTTTTCCAAAATGAAGAAATTGTACTCTCCCGAGCTTCATTTTCGCCATCATTAGATGAAATAAATTACCATTTAGTGAAGTCGTTGAGTGAGTTAAGAATAAAAATATCTCCAAGAATGACAGGCACTGGTCAACTTCACTACTCTTCCCCTAGGAGAAAGGAATCACTTAGATTCTGATAGATGTATTATTGAAAGATCCTAATGAATGAAGGAGGTTACGTGGCCAATCATTTTAATGAGGAATCAGTAGGAGGCGAATTAGAGAACCAGGGATGAAATTTAGAGATGACCAAATTCAGACATTTTCAAATATTATGTTTAAAAAAATTAAACACGAAATATTGTACATATCTCACATGACATAAAACAAATGCCGTGTAACTGCTGTGATGAACCCAGGGTGAAGGTCCCACAGTGTCAACCTCTGGGCTTCTCTATGCAGCACTCAGCCTGCTCATCCACCTGGGAAGCTTCTCCGTTTGGCCTTCTGAAACTGAGAACCCCTTGGATTCTTTCACTGATATAACCTGATTCTTTGCTTCCCCTAGCTCTTTCCCCAATACATTTTGAGAGTGAATGAATGATTCAGCTGGACTTACATGGGACTTGCCCAAAACCACTTAATTCACAGCGCAGTATGAAATAAACTCAGGGCTGGGTGCGGTAGCTCACACCTGTAATTCCAGCACTTTGGGAGGCTGATGTGGGCGGATCACGAGGTCAAGAGATCAAGATCATATTGGCCAACATGGTGAAACCCCAACTCTACTAAAAATAAAAAAAATTAGCTGGGTGTGGTGGCCCATGCCTATAGTCTTAGCTACTCAGGAAGCTGAGGCAGGAGAATCGCTGGAACCCGGAAAGAAGAAGTTGCAGTGAGCAGAGATTGCACCACTGTACTCCAGCCTGGTGACAGAACGAGACTCCAACTCAAAGAAGAAGAAGAAAAAAAAGAAATAAACTCACTTCTCACCTAACTACCCATCTGACCTTTACTCAATCATGCCAAGGTGTATTAGTCAGGGCAGGCTAAGTTTCACTCCAATACAAGCAATGCATCTAAGTGGCTTAAGTCTGTGATTTATTTCTCAGTCATCTAATATGTTCATCTTTGGATGTTTCCACAAAGTCATTAGAGGACTCTGGCAAATAGAGGCTCCAACCCTGAAAATTTCCCATTGTTATAGCAATGAGATGAAAGACTTGGAGAGTTAGACACTAACAATTAAATACTTTCACATAAAGAACTCATGTATCTCTTCCCTCACGTGTCATTTGTTAAAGCAAGTCATTGGACACACCTAAATGCAAACGGTGAAGCACTATGCTGGAAGGAGAGAAGGAGAGAATGGTCGACATTTCTGTCACAGTGATTGATTAGTATTTATATGTTTTCTTTTAATTTATAATATTCAAATGCTGGTTTAGAATCAGTCATGTTACAGCTTTATATATGGTATCAAAATATAACAGCAGATTTTAAGCAGTTGTGGCATGACAACTATAGAGTGATGTACAAGACTTATAATACTATGACATCTGATGTCCGAATCAACTTCAAAGTCGTTGTTGACTTTTACATCTTGGATTACAGAGGAGTAAGGTAACTTAGATGCTTGAGATAGAAAAACATAATGGGTAACTTTATTATTATTATTGTTAATGTATACACTACCGTGCAGTATTATCAATAACGTTGCTTTGATTGCAAGAAGCCAATTCTAACTAACAAAGAGAAAGAAATTTATTGAAAGGTTATCAGGAACTCAAAGTTTGAAGAGGCAAGTAGAACTCAGATGTTGCTGCTATTACAAGAAGACATATACATTGCTGTGACACAACACAGCTTCGGAGGCCAGGAAGCAAGAAACACAGTCAGGGTCTTGAAGCTGTAACAGTTCAGTTGGGACCAGAGTGTAACAAAACTCAACTGTTTTCAATCCTTTCATTTCTCTACTCAAGATTCACATTTTAGGCAAGAGCTTCCAGTTATAATTGTTAGTTATTGCCTGGGCACAGTGGCTCACACCTGTAATCCCAGCACTTTGGGAGGCCGAGGCAGGTGAATCACCTGAGTTTAGGAGTTTGAGACCAGCCTGGCCAACATGGCAAAACCTCATCTCTGTTAAAATTACAAAAAAATTAGCTAGGCGTGGTGGTGTGTGCTTGTAGTCCTAGCTACTTGGTAAGCTGAGGCAGAAGAATTGCTTGAACCCAGGAGGCGGAGGTTGCAGTGAACCAAGATCACACCATTGCACTCCAGCCTGGGCAACAAGAGTGAAAGTCCATCTCCAAGAAAAGAAAAAAATTTAGTAGTTACTATTCAAATTATTCTCCTTGACTAACAGAAGACCATTTTCACTGAGGAGGAAGAGTAAAATAAAGGAGTTTTAAAAAGCAGAAAATTATAGTGGGAGATGAAAAGAAAATGTTCACCTCACATTTGTTATGGAAAAAATGTTCCTCTGCTGTTATGGGCACAAATCCAGTCTTAGTACAGGGCTTGTCTTCCTTCTACCCAGTAAAAATGCTGGGTAGGTCCATGGCTGAATGCACTTCATCTCAACTTCTTCTTCTATTTTGTATTAGTCCATTTTCATGCTGCTATAAAGAAATATCAAAGACTGGGTAATTTATAAAAGAAGTTTAATTGACTCACAGTTCTACATGGCTGGGGAGGCCTCAGGAAACTTGCAATCATGGCAGATGTGGAAGGAGAAGCAGGCACCTTTTTCACAAGATGGCAGGAGCAAGGGCATGAATGTGAAGGAGGAACTATCAATCAATGATAAAACCATCAGATCTTGTGAGAACTCACTGTCATGAGAAGAGCATGGGAAATATCGCCCCCATGACCCAATCACCTTCCTCCCTCAACACATGGGGATTGCAGGTCCCTCCCTGGACACATGGGGATTATAATTCTAGATGAAATTTGGGTGGGGACACAGAGTCAAAACATATTACACTCCTATAATTTCATTTCAAAAGCAACTATTCCAGCTTCACCACCTACTTCCTTATTTTTCCCTATTACAAAGCCCCAAATGTCTTTTTACACTTATAGCCATATGACTTCAGGCTCTAGAACAGGGGAAAACACATACTCAAAGTCTATTGAAAGATTAGCATTAACTAAAACTTATTGTTAGAGAATTCACTGTTACTATTTCTGTTCTTATTTCACCAAATGAGAACACCAAATACTTAACTACACAGGTATTTATCTAAAATAGACTACTTTATGAAATTGAAGGAAAATAAATCTCTTAATGAAATGCAAGTTTCATGTTATTATACAGTATTATTTTGTCATCTAAATTTCTTCCAGTTCATTACCCAATATCGGAGGAGTTGTAGGTATTTTGGGGTTTGGGCATGTCACTATGTCAAATCCTGTATGCTAATTTTAAGCTCCATTATAACATGTATGCATATCTAAATAAAAAGTTTACTTGAGGTTGGGCATGGTGGCTCATGCCTGCACTTGGGGAAGCTGAGGTGGACGGATCACTTGAGGTCAGGAGTTCCAGACCAGCATGGCCAACATGGCAAAACTCCATCTCTACTAAAAATAGAAAAATTAACTGTGCTTCGTGGTGGGGGCCTGTAATCCCAGCTACTGAGGAGGCTGAGGCAGGATAATCACTTGAAGCTGGGAGTTCGAGGTAGCAGTAAGCCAAGATTGCGCCACTGCACTCCAGCCTGGGCAATCTAGCGAGATTCTGTCTCAAAAAAAAGAAAAAAGAAAAAAAGACACTTACTCAAGTATCAACTTTCCTCCTAGAAGTTTATCATTAAGTAGCTCAGTTCTTTAACTTGAGGATTAAAAACCTTCCTTTTCTGCTTTTAAAATCATTATTAAGATTGAATCTAATAATGAGTAAAACAAATCTTTAAAAATACTATATGATAATGAAAAAACTGAAAGTAGCAAAGAGAGACTTATGCAAATCCTTAATTTTTAAAAATCTAAGGATGACTTTCTAGGTTCAGATTCCTTTTCTAAATCTCAATTATCAGAACACACTTGTTGGCCTAATTGTTTGAAGTACTGTTCTGTAAAAGACCAGAAAGGTAGTGTGCGTCAATATCTAAAATTTTCTGTAAAATTTGTTTAAAGTTATACTTAGATATTTATCAAAACCAATTAGATTAAATATTAAAGCAAGCAACATATCCTTCCTTCCTTCCTTCCTTCCTTCCTTCCTTTTTTCCTTCCTTCCTTCCTCATATATATGTGCTTTTCTTTGCTTTGATTTTTGCCAAGAATGAAAACTTTAGCTGTTACAAGAATAACTTCCCTGCTGCCGACAGTTTCTTCTAAGTCAAAGAACCTCTATTGTCTTTCCTCTGGTAATAAATGATAATAATTAAATGCAAATACACAATAATTAGTCACACTAGGTTTATCCATCTGGTGTACCTGTATCCCATCACTGTGTCTTTGAAACAGATGACAAGCAGCATATTGCAGCACATCCTGCTAATGGGTCTAAGTGGGGAATGGGAGGTAAGGAGGTCATTAAAAAAAGGTCAGTAGCAAAGAGCAAGAACATTATACATTTTTTTTTCAAAAGTGGTCATTGAGCATTTAGCTTTGTATCTTCCAAAAGCATATGTATATCCACAAGATAGTAGTAAGCTAAAGTAGTTCACCAGGCCTGGGAAGGTCTGTAGATATTATTAATTTCATTGTTTAGATCGCAATCACCACCACCATCTTCGCAGTTACTGTTTATTGCTTTCTTGCTATCTTCCAGGCACTGAGTTCCACTTCTAAGATATTTTTCTCTACTTCGGAAAATCTTGCAAGGCACATATTGAAATTATCACCAATTTATAAATGCAAAAATTGAATTAAGGAGAGATTTAGCAACTTCTCCAAGATCACATTAACTCGTAAGGACTGAGCCAAACATTAAATAAAAAAGGCATTTTGAAAGTTTTAACGAAGTGTGTTGGAGCTGCTTGTTAATTATTGTATTGAAGGCCGACTTTAAAATTTATTTTTGTGGGTATGGGCAAGTTTTTATGCACATATAGACTTTCAGAGTTTAAGTTAATATGGTCATCAACCTCTTTGAAAGGATATAATGCCAAAAGTAAACATATGAACTTCTGTCAATGAGTAAGGCATGTCTTCGATTCCACTGGATAAGGGTATTAAAATTGCTTTACAGGCTAGGTGCAGTGGTTCACACCTGTATTCCCATCACTTTGGGAGGCTGAAGTGGGTGGATTGCTTGAGGCCAGAAGTTCAAGACGAGCCTGGCTAACATGGTGAAACTCTGTCTCTACTAAAATACAAAAAAATAGCTAGGCGTGGTGGTGCATGCCTATAATCTCAGCTACTCAGGAGGCTGAAGTGTAACAATCTCTTGATCTCGGAAAGCGGAGGTTGCAGTGAGCCAAAATCATGTCACTGTACTCCAGCCTGAGCGACAGAGCGAGACTCTGTCTCAAAAAACAAACAAACAAACAAACAAACAAAAAACCAAGAAAGTGCATTGCTAATGAATTCTTCTTTCTCTAAAAATGCAAGAGAGGTAGGCATTCATGGGGGCTGTTTTGTCTCATGCGTATTTTTCAAGGAACAACAATATTAATCTGGCAGCTGCTTCTATAAAGTGAGAAAGACCTACAATACATATCTCTTAAATTTATCAAGCATTCTCTGTATTTGGTTCATGTAACTCCAACCTCTATTCATGTTTTTAAGGCTTGAGATGCCCTCAATACACACATCCACATATACAAAATGGGCTGTCACATGTCACTCCATCTGCTCACACTCTCTGAATTTATCACTAACTTCCCACAAGTAAAAAATGGAGATACTTATTAGCTTCTTTTTTTTCAAAGGGTGAGATTAGGCACTTCCAGGTTATTAAAGATAACCATCTCATGTTTCCAGTGTTTCTCTGGAAGGATATTCTCTCCTCCTTGTTGTAAGGAGATATGTACATTATCTGAAGCCCATAAGATTGGCAAGGAAATAAAAAGGTATGGTTGGAGGTAATACTTTCTGAGAAGAAAAAAGACTCATGAGTGCATGTTCAAAATAGCTAGAATGGGAAATAGTACCTCCACTTGCTCAATATTAGAGGAAACTGTAAGAAAAACGAGACCAGGGTTTTGCAATCAGTGTGAATTGTTATTCAGCAACCATGTCTGAGTCTCAGCGAGTCTGTTGAAACAGGGTTCTACAAAGACAGCAGCACCTGTTGCTGACGGTGCAGTAACAGCCTCACCATGTAATCAAGGCATTCCCATCTGTGGCGAAATTTCCCAATTTTTCTTTTAAAGATCAGATCCTTCACTGCTAATGAGCTAAAGGGAGGGATGCAATGTCTTATTCGATTCTGTGGCTGCAGTAGAAAGTAGTGGGAATCAAAAATTAAAATCAGCTGAGGCTTTCCCCAGCTTCCAAGGCTGCTGTTTCTTTCTTTCCAAACTTCTGCTTTGCATAGATTTTCAAGGTTTCATTACACATCAGGACATCAGGAGTACCGGCTTGCTTGTGTTTCTTTCTTGTGCCAATCTAGTCATGGGAGGGCAGAAGATACCCATGATCGAAGGTTGCAGCATGGTCCTGTGCTCTTTCATACCTCTTAGTACCATATCCAATTCGATAGCCAAAAACTGCGAATTCTGTGCCTTCAGTGATTTTTTAAAATAGATTTTCTCCTCTTTATCCTTATCACCAATATCTTAGGACAGATCTTTGCTATTTCTGTTTTTCCTTTCTTTTTTTCCTTTATTTTTATTTTTTTATTTTTAATTGTATTAAGACAGCATCTCATTCTGTCACCCAGGCTGGAGTGCATTGGTGCAGTCTCGGGTCTCTGCTACCTGTGCATCCCAGGCTCAAGCGATCCTCCCACCTCAGCCTCCGGAGTAGCTGGGACCACAGGTGTGCCCCACCGTGTCTGGCTAATTTTAAAATTTTTGTGGGGACAGGGTGTCACTATATTGTCCAGGCTGGTCTCCAACTCCTGGGTTCAAGGGACCCACCTGCCTCGACCTCTCAAAGTGCTGGGATTACAGGCATGAGCCACCATGTCCCGGCTTTGTTATTTCTTACAGATTATTATAGCAGCCTGGAAACAGTGCTCCTCTTGCTCTCCATTACTCTCCCAAATTGCCTTTTCATTTAGCTTTTATATTGCCTCCAGACTTTTCTAAACTATAGGCAGAATCACAACACTACATAGAGACCTTGATCACAGCCCCCACATCCATCATTTCCTCTGGCACCCCTCTGCTCTGACGTACATGTTCCTTTTTCAATGATGTTTTGTAGGCAGTCCTTGCCTTATATCCACCCTCTCTCCCCACCAGCCATGTCTCTGTTGTAGCTAATGTCTTGCTTCTTTGCTAGGGATATCCTATGAATCCTTCAAGAAGAGTAGTGGAAATAGATTACAGTTCACTTGGTAAATGCAATATTGATTGGCAGTGTTTTCCTGAGTCTGTGTTCACTAGGATTCTGATGCCATCTCTGGGGTTGACGAGAATAGTGTGGAAGCAGATTAGCAATGTCTTCCAAGGGTGCAGAAGGGACACAGCTTGTCCCGGTTAAAATGTTACTCCCTCCATAAAATCTGCTCTAACTTCCCAGGAGAATTTATCGGCTCTCTCCTTTAGCAACCTTCAGCACCTTGAACTTCTCTAGCCATAGTATTTGTAGTGATTGTAATTAGCTTCCTATATACTGTCTCTTATATTACACTGTGAAACTTTTCTGGGCATATAGTGGACATTGGACAGTTACTAAATATTTGTTGAATGACTGACTAGTTTCTTTTCTGATCCCAGCTTAACGTAGTTATCGAGCAGTTTGGGAAAACTATGCCCTGCAGGCCAAATCCAGCCTACCACATGTTTGTGTAAACAAAGTATCATGGGAATAGAGCTATTCCCAGTCATTTCCTTAGGATAAATGGCTGCTCTCATGCTACAGCAGTAGACAGAGCTGCACAATCATGCCAGAGTCTCTATGGCCTGCAAAATGACTATCTAGTCACCTACAGAAAAGGGTGGCAGACCCCAGTTCTGGAGCTTAAAAACAAAGGCTGAGACCTCAAGTCTTGTACATTTTTTCCAAAACACAAGCTAGTGAACTTCTGAGCCATCAAATATAAAGTGTTCAGCCCAGTTGAAAGACCTCCAAGGTCAAAGTTGCTGCCTGAATGTCACTGGATTCTGCAGCTTTCTAAACATTTCCTTTTGTTTTGCTTTCAGGAATGTTGTCAAAAGGATGCTTCTTTGATACTTGGAATAATCTTGATCATCATTATTACCTTTGATGGCTCTTATGAAAGTGTCTGGGATCTGTGGCTGCATGCTGCACTCATTTTTGATAGCATTACCAGTGCTTTGCTTTGCACCCACGTTAACACAACAAAGCTAAATGAAGAGCAGGAGCTGTTTCTCTAACAGTCATGGGTCTTGGTTTCCTCCTTCTATCACTGTAAGTTTCATCTCCCAACACAAGTTCAACTAGCTACAACCGAAGTGACATAACTTCTCTGTAAACAGTAACTTCACCTCACAGCCTAGCTGTTGTGGAATTAGACCACCTGTGTTCTTATCCTGGGCTCCTTCAATAAATTACCGGCTGATAACCTTGGGAAGATCATGAATGTTTCTAGCCCTCAGTATCCTCCTTTGTGAAAAGGGGAGGATGGCAGTTACAATCTTTGAACATTGCTGTGAAAAATCGATACAATTCTCCATGAGGAGCACTTGGCAGAACTGCCACCATAAGCATGCTGTTTGCTTTTTGTTTGTTTGTTTTGCTTTCATCATTCATGTTAACTCACCTAGCTTATCACAAGGAATTAGGTTTATCAATGTAAATGTACCAACCTCCAGGTGTCAAAGTCATACCCATGACCTCTTTGGCTTCTGATATCATGAAGACCATGGTATAGGGAAACCTTAGGGGGCTGGATCATATTATTCTGAGAGTGGGCCTCAAGGTGGGCTTGTAATGGTTCTAGAGGTCAGAATAAGCCTCATAGTAACACATACTTTGGACAAGTAAAACAATTCTCAAGACATCTGAGCTATCCGGTCTCCTCTGAAATTATTTCTAGATCTGACGGGAAGAAAAGTATTCTCTCTTTCTAACAGCCACGCGTGTCCTAGTTCTAAGCTATGGAGCACGTCTAGTCTGGGGTACATATTTTTGCTATGGCCCAAATCCTGTAGTAACTAAAGTGGCTGCATAATCTGGTTCTAACTGTCTCTCATTCTAAGCTGATTGGTCTGGAACCAGAAAAAAAGAAACAGAATAAAGAACAGATGAATTTCTAACCGCCAATCCCCTTGAGCATGAATTTGCCAATTCCATCCTGGAAACCAAGTAAAAACATGTTTTGATTATATTTACAAATGTACCCAATAATCCTGGAATTTTGGACTACGTCTTTTGTGTGTGTGTGTGTGTGTGTGTGTGTGTGTATTTTTAGTAGAGATGGGGTTTCACCATGTTGGCCAGGCTGGTCTCAAACTCCTGATCTCAGGTGATCCACCTGCCTCGGCTTTCCAAAATGCTGGGATTACAGGTGTGAGCCACCGCACCCGGCCTTGGAATATGTCTTATGTTTGGAAAGGGACATCAATAAAGTGCCTTCTCGGCGTGGAGCTTGCCTGAACTTCGGGGGCTTCCTCTATGGTATGGCAGGCACAAAGGGGCAACCAGGGCAATGCTGTCTCTCTCCTTCCAAGCACCTGCCACCCTGACATGCTTGCTCCTTTCTGAGGGGCCTCAAGCACGCCGGGGTCTTCTGATGTTGGTCTCTTGAAAAACAAATACTTATTGGAAGCCTGGACAATTGCAGCCCCTTCCAACTGTTGTCACTGTTGTGGGTTTCTTTCGTCTCAACCCATCTATCTTACTCTCATAGCAGAGCCATCTATCTGAAACACAAATCAGATCATGTCATTTCCCCTCTTAAAAACCATCAGTGCCTCCCAGTTGCTCAAAGGATAATGTCTTAAACCCTTTAGGAAGGCTCACCAGCATTCATGATCTGGCCCAGCAGGGCTCCCTGGTAAATCCATTCTTCTCTTGAAACCTTAAACTCAAGTATTTTCCTTCATTCCTTCTTTGGCATCCCATAACAATGGGTGCACATGTTTAGCATTAAAATACGTTAAATGTCATCAAATAATCATTCGGGTAAGCTCTTATCTCCACTACTTTCTTTTAAACACCTTGAAGGCAGAGAGTATGCCAAACTTTTTGTATCACAGCTGTTTGACACCAGGTGGGACAAAATTTCGGCCCTGCAGAAACAATGAATGAATGCAAGATGTGGTGCTCCCACAGAATCCTGCTTGCATCTCACTCACAGAATCTTCATGTTATATTTGAGAGGCTGGTCTCTTCTAACAGACTTCATAGTCCTTGAGGGCAGGAACTCTGTGTCTCTCTTATCTAACAGCTTCTCAAACTTTTATATATTTTTGGCATTTGAGAAAAGCTCAACGGTGTTTTGTTGAGGAAAAGATTAAGTTTTTAAAGGTTAAAAATTAAAAAGACCTGGAATCTATGCTCAGGCAACTTTCTCTTCAGTTGGATATATAAAACAGGATGCGGATATCAGGTAGACTAAAGTCTAGTGTCAGTTTAAAAGGGCTAAGATTTAAGAAAGTGGCATAAAAGTGAAGCATGAGTATAGAAAGGGAAGAATGAACTATTTCTGGTTGCTAGAATTTATTTAATTCAACAAATATGCCTTGAGCACTTAGTGCACACATGGCACAGGATGCATGCTAAACTCTGGGGAGAGGAACAGACTTCTTCCCAGATTTCAAGAGCTCAAGGCTAAGCCCCGATAATTGCTATCGTGTGGGGCAAGTTGATGACAGAGGATGAACTGGGCACCAAGGAAGCAGAGCAACAGCTCCTTAATCAGCCTGGGAGCTGGGAGACTGGAAGAAATAGGAAGGCCTGGACATGCAAAGACAGGTTTGGAAAAAAACCTATGCTGATGTGGAAGGTTGGACAGCTCCTTAGTAACACCTGGAAACCAGGGGGAAAATAGGAGAAACATTACTAGTTTGGGAATTCCTTTGGGAGTCTTGATACACAGTTTTAGACAGTTACCATTTTTCTCACTGCTGCTTCCTGCCTTCCAAAGAGAAGATTGGTCCTTAACCAATGTCCTCAAAGGGACTTAGCATAGAAGACCAGGGAGGGTCAGGTCAAACTCTAAACTCCCATGAAAAGCCACTGCATTCCTGATACTAATGATGTGGGCTTGGTAGACCTATAAGGTAGCATCCTTCTCTTTGAGCCACAACTGGGTGCTGCTGGTTACTTGAAATAAGTGTTGGTCCATAGATTTTTGTTTTCATTTTTGAAAAGATGTAAACTTCAAGTACATAGTTATTTAGGAAACTCTTTAATTATTTCTTATAAATCTTTTTATGAGAATATTTGAGCATAGTTTCAAATGCAGCTACTTTATTCCACGGGCAGAGAGCTGAGCAGATAGTAGGCACCTGACAATGTTTTAAAAAATGAATTGAATACTTCTACATTTAGCTCCCATTTTGTGTTTGTCACTGAAGATATAGGAAAATGAGTTAGACTGAGTAACTCTATTCAAAGAACCAAAATTCTAGTGGGAGGAATACTGGAAAGAAGGCAAATTAAGAACATGGTAAATAGAGCTACAAACAAATTGGTATAAAAATTCAGAAAAGCACGAACAATTACATTTTTAGCACAATTAGAAAGGGCTTAAAAGAGAAGGCAGTGTTTGAGGATCATTGGTTTTCCCAACCCAGATTTAGAGTTAAACATTTCTTAGTCATTAGACTAAAAATGCTTTATTGAGATATAAAAATTATAATGTATCCCACAATTTAAATTGGAAATTAAGATAAGAAAGAGTGAAGAAGAGAAGAAGAGGAAAAGAGAAGGAAAAGAAGAAACAACTTCTCAGGAGATTTATTCTCAGAAAGCCCATCAACTTGCTTTATTGCCATTACAGAGAGTTCTAATAACAGCCAATGCTTCCTAAAGCTGTGATTACACTCCACATTTGTGTATTTACTTAGGACTTACAAAATTGTTCACTACATGCTGTTTCATTTGGTTCTTTTACCGACATTGTAGGATGGAATACTCAGGTAGCCCCAGATTCATTTCACAGATGCTGAAGTTCAGCAAGATTCATCTTCCAAGCTCCTTCAACTGGTAGAAGAGTAAAGACCATTCGAACGACCATCTTCCAGCTCCTGCAACTTGACTCTGCTGCTTCCCATAGAGTTTTGAAAAGTTCTGCATCTGGATTTGCTAAACATGTAAATAATATTTCATGATTGCAAGAGCTTCTCCGAAATTATTTTATTGTGTAAAGAGACACGTGAAAATCTGTTTTATTTAGCCAAAGTTGGCCTCTCTCACTCTCTCTTATCATCATGCTAGATCATTTGCAGAGTACTGTTCTTTAGTTTTTTAATTTCCATCTGGAAAACAAGAGTGCTGTGTTAGAAAGAATTAAGTATCTGAGAGTAGAAGCGGTAGAACAGTATACATTAGCTCCCAAAGGAAACAGGAATTCTCAGATGATTTAAATATTATAACTCCAACATCTGAGATGGAACACAATTAAGGCTTGTTACCAAGAAAAGGTCTCCCAACTTAAGCAATGATGGATTGATAGCACCTGCCGGGATCCTTATTGAAAAGGAGGTTGAAGTCAGCATTAAGAATCTCTTTTATGACAACTGATAGCTGCAACAGGGATCTAGTCAGGTGGTTCTGTCCTAGGAGATCTTCATTGTGTCTTATTCAAGACATTACCATTAGGTGGCACATTTGTAGATGATGAGAAACTAAGAACTTACCTCCCTTTTACTCCTGATATCTTGTTTTTCTCTAGAGTACTAGGATGGTTTCAGGCCTGTCACGTAAGTATTTTTCATTTATCTAGTGTTGCCTCATTTATTATCTATTTTAATGTTTCTACTTACTCTTTATTCCTTTATCTTTTAGGATTGTTTATCTTGAGTTTCCTAGGAAAGAGTCTAAAGCTGAATTACAGCAATTAAGAGTGAGAATGAGGCAAAATTACATTTTCCTGTGATGACTCAAATGTATTTTTTAGCTCAAAAAAGTAATACTGTTTATTGTAAAAATTTAGAGAATACAGAAATTATAATAAGAAAGTATTTACTATAACATTCACTCACAAAAATAAGCATTAGCAATAAACATCCTGTTTCCTTAACATATGCATATGTAATTGTGTTTTCTACATTTTTACATGATGGTATAACAAGAATATTCTTTCTTGCTTCAGCCTCCTGAGTAGCTTGGGACATGTGTGCCTCACCACACCTGGCTACTTTTTTGTAGAGGTGGGATCTTGCTATGTTGCCTAGGCTGGTCTTGAACTCCTGACCTCAGCCTCCTAAAGTT
Source organism: Cacajao melanocephalus (assembly GCA_963573385.1). Lineage (NCBI taxonomy): Eukaryota > Metazoa > Chordata > Mammalia > Primates > Pitheciidae > Cacajao > Cacajao melanocephalus. The sequence continues at coordinate 36,661 of CAUYLG010046866.1, read as the reverse complement.
TGGGATTACAGGTGTAAATCACCATGTCCGGCTACTTTGTCAGTATACTTTCTAATAGCCAGGTGTATCATATTTAAATAAAGGTGTTGAGTCTTCCCCATGAAAACATACTTCTCCCCAGGTCTCCAAATCTAATAAATTGGTACCACTAGTCACCTGATAGCTCTGGGTCCAAACTAACTTATCTAAGATTATTTTCTTTCCTTTTATCCCAAAGGATAAGTCCTGTGGTCTCTACTTCTAGAACTCACCCTGCATTCCACGCCTTGCCACCCCACCATCATGTCTGCCCTGGATTATGTACTATGTCATTCCCCAACTAATCTTCCTACTTCCTCTGTCCCCTGGAGCCCTCCAAAACCCATCCTTCATTGAACAAGCCATATGATAATTTTTTTGTATCAGACCCTGCCCCTCCTCTGCTTAACACCTGCCTATCACTTCCTATTGCATTTGGAATAAAATCCAAATCCCTTGCTGTGGCTGATGAGCCTCTCCGTTACCTGAGCCTGACTGTCACTGCCGTCTTCTCCAGCTCTTCAGCTCTCCCTCATTCATTATCTGAAACAATCAGACTGCTTGTTGAATTGTTCCTTATTTGCTTCTTGTGTATTCATTGGCTGTCTCTCTTCTCCAGATCATAAGCTCCGTCTCATGCCTGCGCCTGTTTCATGGTGCATCTTCGCAGCCCTCAGTGGTGACTGGCATACAGCTGGCACTCAATCAGCATTTGCTAAATGGATGAATAATATTCCATGACAAATTGTTGTTTTAGCTATCCTTCAGTCCTAAAACATTCTTCTACTCAATACATTTATCCAGTTTCAAAAACATTGACATACTCTCATCACATTATTCCTCTGGTCTCAATACTAAAGTCAAATCTTGGCAGCCAGCCACACCCCCATTGCTCTATCACATGTAATACTTCAGGATTTGACCTCACAGTGCCTTTCCTGGCCACAGCCCAGGAGTCACCTTCATGCTAACTTACCTGTCAGACACCCAGGACACATCACTCTTCCCACCTCTGGGTGTTTCCACTGGCCGGCTCCTTGACCTAGAAGACTGATTTTCTCTTTTCCCTATCCCCATGCTTCTGTCTCTTCCTCAGGGAACCCCACAGCAATACCATGGAAAACCAGGCAAACACAGGGTCTGTCCTCTGGAAACTTACATCCTGGTGGAACAAACAGTAAGTCAACAACCACACAAGTAAAACATAGTAATACAGCATCATAAAGAGATAGGCAAGGCATAATGAGACCTGAATGAAGCCATCTTTGATAATCTGAATATTAAGCCCAGACCTGGGAATGAACTATCACTATTATTAATTTTTACTTTCCCTGGGTTTGTATCATATGCTCTTTTTTAAAAAAATCATATTTAGGTGCCAGTTTTACTTTCCTCTTAGTTTTTAAGCTGCCAAAGGGCTGATTTCCTATGTGACTCACAGCACTGGTACACCACATACACCTCCATCTATGAGGGAAGGAGAAGGAGGTGGGTCTCAGGGATGGGCAGGAGAGGAGTGGAGTGAAGAAGAGTCTTTCAGGTTAGGGCGCTTGTGACTGAGAATTTGACGCTGAACATTACAGTATTAAGGCAGAATTTGGCTAAACGGTCTGAGCTGAAACTCAGCAAAGGTTTTGTTGCCAGTGCAATGCGTTATTAATATTTTATTGATGTCACTCACCCTTTGCATAGCCTTAGAATTGGATCAGGCTGATGATTTTTGCATTTTTTTTTTGCATCTGTAACTCAAGCTGTATTAAAATGAAAGGGTTGCCTAGTGATCCTTTGTGCCTTTTCTTTCTGAAAATTGAGCAGTTGCCATTTAGCTGAGACAACCTTGTCAAGTCCTTCAGGGCCAGCTCTGATTTGGATTTATAAAGCCCAGTTCAGTCTGAGATGGCTTTGAAACTTCCCCTGCATAGGAGAGCATAGAAGAGCTCCAAGCTGTGCAAGATCCTCTGAGCTTGTGCAAATGATGAGCAGAGGGACTACCCTGCAGGACTCATAGCCACCACCGAGCGCTATTAAAGGGGAGACAGAGAAGGGTAAGGGAATGAGGCAATCTCCTCCTTTCAGATGGCCTCCCAGGGGACTGTAAATAGCCAAGCGTCTCCCTTTCTTTGCTCCTGGCCTGGCTGCTCTGCAACCCTTTGCCAATCCTGTGAGTAGAGCTGGGTCTTTAACAGAGCTACCCTGACTGCTAGAGGCCAGGCATGTGCAACTTAGACGGGAGCATGGTTGCTGTGAGGGCAGGGAGGTGACCAGTCTGACACTAGGACAAGAGAGAATGACAAGGAAGCAGTGAGGTGGCGGGCAAGGAAGGTGAAGGGAATGAGAGCAGATCTTTATTGAGCATCTTCCTTAGTGAGCCAGGCACTCTGCTTGGCACCTGACAAGGTCCTCTCTTTTATGTTCACTCACAATGGTTCTTAAGATAAATATTAATACACCCATTTCACAGGTGAGAAAGTTTAACCTCAATCCCGCTGAATGTCTTGTTCAAGTTCACCTCACTGAGATTTAAAGCATTTGGCTCCAGTTCTTTGAGAACAGCATCACTGTCTCCCTATCAAGCTCTCTCAAGCACCTAGAATTGCCCTGAAATCATAGCAGATAATTGATAGCTGTATTGCAACTAAATGAATGAACTAATGAGCAAAGTGTCAACTCATGTCTTCTGACATGAAGTTATTATTCACACATCTGGATGATATTAATTATCCTAGAGAGAGAACCTATTTAGGACATGAATGGAGCCCACATCAGAATCTATGGCCCTAGGCACATCTGTTAACATTTCTGAACTTTCTGAATCTGTAAAACAAAGATTAAAAAATTAAACTACCCACCTCATACAATTACTGTGAGGCTCAGAGGCAATAAGATATAAAACCTAGCATAGTGCCTGGTACCCACAGGTGTGTTAATAATCCATGTTCCTTATTTCTCTATTTTCCAAGGAGTGCATTGGGCTGAATGTGGTAGACATTTGAGTTCATGAGCTGAGAGGTCATGGAAATTGCTTCCTCCCCTGACCCAGGCTTCTCCTGCAGGGTTAGATATGGATATTGTAGTATCCATAGATACTCCAAAGAACTGGAGCCAAATGCTTTAAATCTCAGTGAGGTGAACTTGAACAATACTAATAAATTCTGGAATAGCATCAAGACCTTTTTTGCAGATAGGCTCCAGTGAGGTGCCATGTGCTGAGTCTGGGGCCTGTTATACTGGATTTTCACCATCAAGGGCCAGATTCTCTCTGCATTAAGATTTTAGGCTTTCAGGACACCAGCAGGTGGGTTCTTAAATGGAAGGACGGATTTTGCCAGAGTGGAACATGCACGATCGGCTGGTGGGATTGAAAACCCTGCTGGCCTTGATAATGGTAAGGATAGTCTCAAATACAAACAAAAACCCACACAGGTCTGCACCAGGTCAGAGCCCTGGACCAGACAATTTAGCAGCCATCTTTTAAAACTTAGATTCCTAAAACGACATAATTGTTTGTATACATCCAGGAGCATCTCTGAATAGGTAGAAAAATGCCAAGTAAGGGGACAACCTTCCCTGCCATTATCACCGCCCTTCATCTGCTCCAGGCCCGAGCTGCCTAGGTTGCCATGGTAATGCAGAGCTGACCTCTCACTTTTTACTCTTCCAGGAGCTAAAAAGGTAAAAATGAGCCATTTGGTCGCAAATGAAAATCAACCTCCTTCAGTTAAAAGATGTTAAATCACTTTCCCTTCATCAAACCTAATGTTCTGTAGCCAAATTCAAAAAAAAAAAAAAAAAAAGGAAAAGAAGGAGATGGAGAAGGGGAAGAGGAGGGGTAAAAAGGAAGAATGCAAGCAAGAGATCTCAGAAGCAAGTGGAGATGCCGCTGTAGCAGCAGCAGCCACTGCAGCAGCAGCCACTGCAGCAGGGAACAGGGACGGGCACCAGTGCAGGAGGCATCAGGCCAGCCTGTACCAGCAGCTTTCTCAGAGCTCACAAGTGGCCACTGAGCCACTTCCTTAGATTGCCGGGCTGAGGGTGCTGGCTCCAGCTCTTGCTCCCTGCTTGTCTCTTTTGCTCGCTTTGCGATGGTACCTGGTGCAGCTGGATTGTTGGCTTTGATTTTTCATGTGCAGAGAAATTGGGTCAGGAAATCAAAATATTGATTGAACCTGATTGCAGTAGCTGTTCTAGAAGAGATTTTAGGGGAAACAAATTACATTCTTTTAACACGATTAAGCCAGTGATTAGGAATGTGCCCCATGCACGAGCCAGGAGAGCACATTAGTTTGCTGTGATTAATATCCCAGAGTGGCTTTCTCCAGCAACCCAGGCTGCCAGGAACTTGACCACTCACAGTCCAGCCAGCAGGACCACCCAGGCCAGGGATGCCTCCTATCTCATTACAAGCACAGGTTGGGCAGGTGCGAGAGCGGTGCAGGGTGGCTGTGGGCTGGGAGCCCGGCTGTGCTTGGGAGCCGAAGCATCTTGCTGCCTGTTTCTGGCTTTCTGATGCATGGCAGGGAAGTTGGAGGTTTGCCCTTTTCCCTCTCTCATCCTTTCCTTCTTGGTTGATAGAAAACGGTCTCCAAGTCCATCCACCAGCACGTCATGTGCAAAGACAGCCGGGGCTGTACATTGGCTTCAAATGATTCATTGGTTTCATTTTGATGCAAGTGTCTAAGCATGTGGGCTAGAGCTGTCAAACCATCTTCTACATGTGAATTACCCTTAATTACAACTTAGGCGAGAACTACAGATTTATCACTACCAGACTTGTTTTTAATCCTTTAACTTCTGGAGTTAAACCACTGGATAATGGTAATACTACAAAAAATTAGAAGGAGCAAGAATGGTTATGGGAAAGGCAACTAATTCTTATCAGAGGAATTTCTTCAAAATATTGTAGAGCAAAACCCTAGGTTTTTTGAGAAGTACTTTAGAAACCTCATGGGCAGGTCAGGGGTCAAACACACAGAAAATTGATTAGCGATCAATTTCAGTAAGTCCAGCATCAGAATAAACAAAAACAGACTATTAAATGATAACATGGAGAGAAAAACAATAGTGCCCAGACTGATGGATTCATTCAAAATATCAATATTCTTTAGTCATAGTTCTTCAAATACTGATAACATTTGGCAAGTATCTGCTATTTTATTTAATAATCCTAGATCTTAGTTATGTCATCAGCTTTTGGTGGTCATAAAATTTGCAGAAACAGCCTTTCTCTGTTGGATTCATAGTATGTCTTGGATTCTACCTGAAATCCGTTGTCTCTGAAATGTTGGAAGAGAGTCTCTTTCATGCTCTCTGTCCCAACCTGGCGCATACACATGGTCCATAATCTCTAATGAGGTCTCAGTGGTCATCTTATTCTCAGGGCTTACTGCAAATCACAGGCTCTGAAGACAGCATAGTTGCATCAAACTCTTTAACTGGCTGGCATTTTGAAAGTTTAAAGGGTTAATGCTCATAAGAGAAGAAGAAAATACCATGTGTGCGTTTTGATCTGAGGTTCAAAACATACACGCAGATGAAAATGGCCAGCCTCATTGCTATACACAATCCCTTTCTCTGCCTCCCAGTCTCTCTCCTTCCCTCTCCACAATCTTACAGATCTCAGTACGATTAGAGAGCTGCCGATAAGAGAATGGCCAATGGTATTCTATGGTTTCAGTGTAGTCTGAAAATTAAATCCCTATGAAAATAATATATCTCTTCTCCACTCCCCTACCCCCTCCTCACTAGAAGCAGCTGCCTTTCACATTTAAATGTAGCAGTGGTAACAAGAGCCTCTTTTATCAGCTACTCCTATTCATAAGGCATTAAAATACATGCCGTTTCTTAATCCCTAGTGCAGCTCTAACGGGGGCTTCAGCTTTGTGCTGAAATAGCACGTATCTTTTAAAAGTAGCTGATGGAAATCATCTTCCAAACTGAATCAGTCTCTTAAAAGCAGCTCTCCCCAAGCACAGAACGTAAATGCAGTACAGGACACAGTGTGTGTCCAGCCTCCCCCACTCCACCGTAAGGGCCTTGAGAAACAATGCCTAAGTTTGTTTATAAGTAGCCCAAGCGACTTGGCAAGCTGCATCCCTCCTCTCTGTCTTCCCTCCCACCCCAGATCCCATACCCATCTTTACAGCAGTACAACTTGCAGCGCCTCTTCTGGGAAAGGCATTGCTACTTCTATGTAAGCCAATCAGCATTTGCTGAGCAAGGTCACTTTCAGAGGCAGCTCTTTCTGGAGGAGGCATCTTGTAGGAATGGTGGGCAAGGGGCTGGAGGCATAGATCAAATAGAAAATCACCTGAATTCCTGGTTAATCCACAGGCCTCAAGAGGAGTGCATGCAGGGCTAGTGAATTTCACAACCATAAGAGAACTATTTTGTAGACAGGTAACTGATAGAAATGTATACAGCCATATTATATATATATATATATATATATATATATATATATATATGTGTGTGTGTGTATATATATATATATATGTATATATATATATACACTTTTTGTATAAACACAAGTATACACATATATGTCCACATCAGACAGTACTGATTCCCTGCAAATCATCTAAAAATAGCATTGGATGCACTATTAACACAAAAGGAACATTTCAAACAGTAACAAGAATAAGTGGCCTGAATTATAGTTAACTCTTATGGCTATGGTTTTATTGAAACTACATCCTAAAATTAACTTTTTCTTATATGTTAAAATTAAGGCTGACCATTTACAAATAATTTCTTTTTTGAATACTCAAGCTTTCATCCTGATATATCTGGTTTTCTAGTTTCAGTAAGATTAGGGTTTTCTAGTCTCTGCCTTTCTTACTAATAAAGAAGAGAAAAAGGTGGCAGAAATATTTGTTGTATTCTGTGTTCAGCTTTATGTTTATTTTCTTTTAGCTGCTTATACAAGAGACTTCAGGAGGAAAAAAAATCCATCACATTCTTCTAACATTGTTTTACTGAGTTTTATTTTAGAAGTATAATTCTTTTATTCTTATGGTAAGTAAATATTGCTGGAAAGGTTTTGGATTTTAAGTTCCTCTGGCAGATATTTGTTTTTCAATTGCTGTGAGTCTTTTCTTTTTTTCTAATTCTCTCTCTCTTCTTAATTTGAGGCTGAAGTGCTGATGAACATTCTTTGCCTTGTGCGATAAATTTCTTTTTACTTATAAAATGCCACAAAGTTATGCGTTAGGAGGCCTATCTACATGATAAGATTTTTTCCCTCTCTCATTTGCCAGCTAAATGTTGAAGAAGGCTAATAGGAACAGAAATAACATGTGCAAGAGAAATAATCCCAATAAATACATACCTACATACCTTCATTTCATCTCTTTTGAGGAAAGTGTCCATCTCACCAAGGTTATAAGGTTTTTAATAAAAACAGAAAAATCTTCAGGTAATTATAAATGCCCTTTAATACTATTAAAGGAAAACTGAATTCCAGCCATTGAGATTTATTGAAAATCTTACTTTCTGAGGCCGTGGCCATTATCTCTGAACCATGGAACCTGACTGCCCTCTTCTGGTTATAAACAGAAATAGTACCAGCCTAAAAGAATTTGGGGGCATAGAGAAGACGTTGATTAGTCTATCACTGACAATAGGCTTACGTCTAGGGAATCTCCAATAATAAGGAAATGTCCACATTCATATTAGAATCTGTGCCTGATAGGAGTTAGAAACTGAATAATCTAACTGCCTCATGGCCCAGAATGAAATATTTCCTATTTTTCTTTTTGACAGCATTTCTGACTTTTGTAGTATTTCATTTTATGTTTGGGGCCCTCAAGTCAGACCCAGGTGTTCAACTAAAAAGTGAAGAACAATAATTACTTTGAAATTTCCATAACTTTTTGAAAAACTTATATTCAGGCCAGCCAAGCATTCATAAATACTGCATTCAAGTTGGAGAAGAAATCCACTTTCATCGAAAGCTCAAAAAGTATTTTTTCAATAATTAACTAGAACATATTTTAGAGATTATAAGGTAACACAAAACTTTTCTCAAATAAAATTAAATATAATGAAAATAACTATTATGTAATATCACGATTACACAGGATCTCACTGGATACTTGATAGGAGAATGATCAATTGAATAATCTTAGATCCATCCATTTTCTTCCTTAATCTGTACTAGGTGACATGATTTTCCATATTCATATCATAACTAAAAAGATTAGCATTTCTTTCTTTTTTTCCATTTTACCTCTGAAAAATGGTATAACGAATTCAGAACGATTGATAATTATAGGTAGAGGATCACTAAATGCCAACAGAAAAAAAAATATGTTCAATTATAATTGTGATACTACGTCAAACAGATAGAGGAAATCCTAATTCTGAGCTCTATTAAAATGCAGTTATTTCAATTTCCAGTTGCTATGTATGTCCTATTAGCAGCCTGACATTTTGAGTAGTACACTAATTCATATGAATTGGGTTTTAAATGAAAGCTTTCAAGTCAACCTTTATGGAACACTGAATGTGTGATAAGCCCAGAATTAGCAAGAGAATGAGGTGATACTTTTTCGCCAAGTGAGCTTCTTGTATGAAGGCACAAAACCCGAACGCTCCAAATTATAAAATGCTTTAATTTCAAGGACCTCGCCCATAAGTAAAGCACAAGTCAATTTTTCTCTAGAGATCTATTAAGTAGTTAGAAGCAGATAAAATTCTAGTCTGCAATTAGAAAATTAAAGGTCAGAGGTTAAGTGTGTGTCTTGCCAGGTAGGTCTCAGATGGATCTCCACCTGTCAGGCGTCAGGGTTAAGGACAAATTTCAAAAGATCACACAAAGTGGGCTAAGAATACAGATAACTGGACAAAGCTTACATCAGTCCAAGAGTCGCAGAAGAGAAAAGCGAGGCCCCCTTTGTTCTCTAGGTGCCCCCTAGAGAGGCTGTAGGACTTGCGGTGGGATTCTGTGTTCCAGCGACCATCCCACCCTCCACAACCCTGCCCTCCACCTTGCCTCGAGTTAGGTGTCCTTTCTATTTGATACAGAGTCTTGATCTGTCACCCAGGATGGAGTGCAATGGCGCCATCTTGGCTCACTGCAAACTCCTGCTGCTGAGTTCAAGTGATTCTGCTGCCTCAGCCTCTCGAGTAGCTGGGATTACAGGCGCCTGCCACCACCATGCCCAGCTAATTTTAGTTGTTGTTGTTTTTTAGTAGAGACAGGGTTTCATCATGTTGCCCAGGCTGGTCTCAAACCCTTGACTTCAACTGATCCACTTGCCTTGGCTTCCCAAAGTGTTGGGATTACAGGTGTGAGCTACCTGGTCCTTGGCCCATACAGGTCTCTTTTGACAGGGCAAGGGTAAGAAGAGCCTTGAGGAGGGTGGGGTGGGCGGCTCATCCCCAGGCATCAGGCTCTTAGCGGCCCGCACTTTGCAATTGCCAGGAAATGCTGACTGTGCACACCTGGAGAACTCAGGTAGGAGAATATTGCAGTTCCCTGCTGTGAGGAAGAGCCCTTTCCTGCTAAGAGTAAGAGCTGCTGCTTCTGGCAAGCTTGTTGTCCAGGCAACCCAGAGTGGGCTCCCAAGGTCACCTTTGGCCCATCCTGCTCAGACACCTGATTGCATTAATGGAAGAGCACTGCATTTGGGGTCAACTTCTTCACAAGCTCTGCCGTTCTGTAATCACAATAAAATCATTTCTCCTTTACCTCAGTTTACTCATTTATAAAATGAGGAACTTGGATCCCATGCCCTCTAAGGCAACTTTTTGGTTCCATACACATACGTGATTACTAAGTCACTTGTCATTTTCATGAAACTGTAACATTAAATGAGGTACCAACCATCATCATAAACAAAGGATACTAATTAATGGTGTGACAAAAATATAAAGAGTTATGAAAATTTTTACATTCATTTTTTCCCCTCGGATACTGAATAGCAGAAAGCAAATGCAAACCATCACATTTTGTGGCTTGTTCACTTATGTAATAAATCTGGCATGACCTGAAACTCAGTCTCTCTCTCTCTCTCTCTCAAGTTAATGAGGTCACTGGTTTCTATTCAGAAATTATTTTCTCTCCAGGATTAGGAGAAAAGTCAACTCACTGGTCCAGGCTTCAGGGAAGACTTGCAGAGACATACAGTATCTTTAGGTGTAATGGTCAAGTTGCAGCAGGGATACTTGGTCCTGTAGTCTGGAGAAAATGCTGTGATGAAATTGATGCTGAATCTTTTGGAAGGAGTCCTGTCAGGTATAGTTTTCTCCGGTTCTGCTGGTCAAAGAGTTGTGACAATAGAAGCTGCAGGCTCAGCTGTTCTCTGTCTTGTGCCAATGAAAACTCCCAGAGCAATGAGAGCTGTAGGAAAATGTGGCCAGAGCTAGGGACCAGAGAAAGAAGGGAATCAATAAATATAAAGTATAATGTAAAAGAAGAGTCATGCCTACCTTCATGCCAAAACAAAACACATGTTACCATTTAACATACGTGTCCTGACTCGTCTAAATTCCTGTAACTTCTCAGGGCAGATATTTTTGTCTGCTTTGTTCATTTCTATGCCCTCAGCACCCAGTACAGTACTTGGCACCAAGTTGGAGGATGGTAGTCATTTGTAGTGATGGAGCAGGTGGTAGTGGTGGAAGTGGTAGAGGAAGGGAAAAGAAGTAGAGAAAGTCATGGTGGAAAAGGAGGTAGAGGTGGTGGAGATGGATATGGAAGTGGTGGAGGTGGAGGTAGTTGTGGTGGTGGTGGAGGTGGAGGTGAAGGAGGTGGTGGTGGTGACTATGGTGAATGTGGTACATTTGGTAGAGGTGAAAGTGGAGGAGGAGGAGGTAGTGGTGTTTGATGGTGGTTATGGTAAAGGTGGTGGTGGAGGTGGAGATGGTGGAGATGGAGGTAATAGTGATGGTGGAGGTGGTAGTGGAGGTGGTGATGATACTGGAGGCAGAGGAATTAGAGAAGGTGGTGGAGGTAGAGGTGATGATTATGGTGATGGAGGTAGTGGTGGTGGTGTTAATGGAGATGGTGGTGGTAGTAGTGGAGATGGAGGTGATGATTGTGGAGGTAGAGGTGGTATTAGTTGTGTTGATGATAGTGGAGGTAGAGGAGGTGGAGAAGGTGGTAGAGGTGAAGGTGATGGTAGTGATGGTGGTGGTTGAAGTGGAGGTGGTGGTGGTAGTGGAGATGGAGGGGATGGTGGAGGTGGAGGTGATGATTGTTGAGGTGGAGGTGGTGGTAGTGGTGGTGGAGGTAGACGTGGAGATACTAGTGGTGGTGGTGGTTGAAGTGGAAGTGGTGATGGTAGTGGAGATGGAGGTGATGATTATGGAGGTGGAGGTGGTGGTTGTAGTGGAGATGGAGGTGATGGTGGAGATAGAGGTGATGGTGGAGGATGTGATGATTGTGGAGGTGGAGGTGGTGGTATTGGTGGTGGTATTGGTGGTGGTTGTGGAGGTGATAATGGTGGTTGTGGAGGTAGTGGTGGTGGTGGAGATGGAGGTGATGATGGAGATGGAGGTGATGGTGGAGGTGGATGTGATGATTGTGGAGGTGGAGGTGGTGGTATTGGTGGCGCTATTGGTGATGGTTGTGGAGGTGATAGTGGTGATGGTGGAGGTAGTGGTAGTGGTCATAGTGGAGATGGAGGTGATGGTGGAAGTAGATGTGGTAGTGGTGGTGGTGGAGGTGGTGGTACTGAAAATGGAGGTGATGGTGGAGGTGGATATGCTGAGGACTTCCTTAGATGAGGTTGTTTTTTACAGGAGTGCAGTTGCCTAGGTAAAAGCAGAAATACAGCCTGGGGTTGGAGAGAGAAAAAAAGAGCCCCCATGGGCGGTTTAAGTCCCTACTTCTAGGTGAATCTATAGACAGAGGATTCCTTAGCTTTTTAAGTACATGAGCCAACAAAGCCCCATTGTCTTTTAATGAGAATCTAAGCATTCAAAAGTACATTGTCCGCTTGAGAAACATTGAGTCCCTCATCTCCTCATGCCTATCAAGCTAGGTCTGGCCCTACTTAAACTCAGCCATGACCTATGGATTGTCACTTCCTGGTCACCTCACAGCTAGGTCCAGATCCCCTCTGGAGGCTGTACTGAAAAAGTCTAATAAACACGTCTAATTTATCCAAGTACCTCCTTAAAACACTCTAACGGCTCCCAGGAGCTATGAGTCAAGATGCTCAATACTTTTATACGAGCTGCCATACTCTCTACCTTTTCCTCTCTGCCAGTATCTCTGACCTAACCCCCTTTCAGGGCCTAATCCACCTAGCCTACCCTCTTTGTTCACTTATAAATCTACCAGTGCCTTTCACATTTCCTACCTACCTTTCTTTTTCTTTATCCCTTACTCCTTTCTCTTGCTGAAAAAATATCATGTTTATTCTCTGAAACCCCTTCAAGACTCCTTTGAATCCATCCTTCAAATTCCATCCTTTGAGACACTGTTTTCTTCTCACTCCTTTTGAGGACTTCCACTCTGGCACCCTGTCATTGGCTCATCCAGGCAGAAGTTCAGGGCCCCTACTCAGTGTAGCCTTGGTGTCTGTTGCATTGCTCTGCTACAGCATGTATCCTTCCATGGAACCCCACTTGCATGCTACGTGGCACTCCACAGATACCATGTCCCTCGTGGGACTCCACCACTGACTGTGTACTCTTTGGGAACAGAGAGGAAACAGGTACCTTGTATAGAGCAGCCATGGCTTAAAGGATGATTCTCTTTCTTCTCCATCTAAAGTTTTGTCATGATGATGAGCTGTGTATGATGGGAAGTTTATACACTATGCGGTATGATGAGAAGTTCGGAGAAAAATAAGTTAATATTAGGAAAGCATGAGAGAACTGTTTCTTTGATAAGAGAATACAGCTGTGTGCCCTGGAAGGAAATGCAAGTCCACTCAGTAGCTAAGAGCAAAGAGGCTTCCATTTTCAACACAGGGTCAGGGAGGCCACTTAGGGCTTGTACTCTGATTTCAGGGTGTGGAAGAGGGCAGAGCCTACTGAGTCTTGTTGGAAAGCTTATTTGCTCAGCAAGAATACTCTTGTTTAGATGGCATTTGCTTTGCATGCTTGATGGCAGTGGAGGGTTCTAATGCATCCCCTGTAGCTACATTCTTTGCTGCCTCCCATAGAAAATACATATAAATGAGCAGAGAGGTTCTAAGTATGCATCTTGTTAAGAAGAACTAGGCATTTACCATAAAAGACACTCATTCTGGTTTAACATTTTCTAGGTACTTGGGTTTGCAGGAATTATTTGGAAAGAGAGGACACAGAGAATACATGAGATTGCTCTTTGATTGCCTCAGTTCCCAAGGCTATCAAATGACAGCTCTGAACTCAAGGATCACTAAGATATGACACTTTGGAGGAAGAACTATCACAAAGGCATTTGAGGGCATCCAGGAAGCCCTCTGCTGTGTGTGTCAATAGACACAATAATAGAACTTCAACTTTTAAAAAAGGGAGAGAAAACAGCGGACCTCGATGTCTATAAGGGACCAGATAATAAGGGGCAGGAAATAAGTGCCCTGTGTTCGATTATACCACACAGCAGGGACAGAAGCCCTTTTCAAGATGATAAGCGACTTTTTATTTCCCCGAAGCCTTGAGCTTAACAAGGTGGTGTGAGCTATGGGAGTGAGGGGAAGAATCAACACAGAGTTCTTGGTAAAGGCAACACGGGCTGAAGATTAGGGTGGAAACAGGGAAGACGGCATGCTGAGAATTAAGTCTTCGGGCAAGTGGATGTGAGTTGGGGTGAGGATTTCATTGCTGTTCTTTTTTTCTCTCTCTCTCCATTTTCTTCATTGGGATTAGTGCCACAGTATCAGAAATAAAGTAGTCACTCCATAAATATTACCTTGTATTATTGTTACTAAAGTTAATGTTATTAAGAAAATGGGGGCAAGTGAAGCAAGTAATACAATTTAGAGTGTAAAATAGGTAGAAAAATTGAAGACAAAAGACTACCTTTTTAATGGGCTACATGTGTAAAGAGAAATAAGAAAGGTATAGAGAGCGTCACAAAGAGAGTTGGCAAAAAATGGGAAAGATCCAGCAATGCCAAAGAGCAAGGGCTGATCCACCAGAGAAAATTTTTTATGTAAGGAGAGTTGCTCCATGTGGCCAAAATATTGGGAGTAACATTCATCTTTCAATATTGTTGCAGCAGTTGGGAAAAATGAGCACTGACAATGAACTGTCATAAAAATTACACACAAAAGCTTTTATATGGGAGATTATAGTTATCAAGGGCTCCTGGGATTCACAAAGAAGGTAGCCAGAGAAACTTCAATAAGAAGAAAAATTGTGCTTATGTAAATCATTCCTTTAAGGTATCATTGGAACATTTTTAATTGAATGTGAGATTTCAAAAGAATGGTTCTGTTGGTTGAACAGGAATGGAGGGCATGCAAAACACTGAGATTTGTTCTAGCCCAGAACATTTTCCTTGAGCAAAAAGCCCATATGAAGCTTCACAAAAAAAAGTTGTACCAAAGTAACAGTGCATGGGCACATGGATGCTAGCATCTGTTCTTTCATCTTTCATTAAACAATTTTTAGGGCCCATCTCTGTTTCAGATCATATAACTGAGCTAAATCGGGAGTGTTGAACCACATATCATCTCTGCTGGTCTGCAAACCCAGAAAGAAAATTTGTCAATTCCTAGATAAGAGCTCTGATTGTTGGAGAATGATCACCATTTGTTAGGGATATTTGCTTGTGTTTCTGCAACAGCCCATGAAAGGTCAGCTAAGCTAACCTGTCCTTCACGGCCACTCTCATGGAGGCAGGGTCCAGACCCTGCCATATACTATCTCCTGGTCTCCAGGAAGAAATCCTAGTATGAATGCTGTAAGCTAGTTTCTCTTTGTTTCCATATGTTTTCCTAGGGGCTCTCTCATCACAACATGTTATACAACCCATATCAACATCATGTCCCATTTGGTCAAAAGGCATTTCCAATCCAGTGCTTCCTAACCTCTTTTAGGGGAAGTATTACATGCAAGTTAACATTACCATGCCCTGACAGATCAAATGACGAGAGCCAGCCAGAAAGCTTTGAAAGTTCATGACAAACCAGGTCACTTTCTATTATATTTACATTTCCATAATAGGGTCCTTTAAGGACTCCTCTTAAAGAGAGTTTACATATCCCATGTCAGCCTTTCTCTTGAATTCCACTCCAATCATATCACGATTATTGTGGGTGTGATTCAGTGAACTGTGCTCTTTTACAGTAGGGTAGCAGGTAGTATGGGGGGTTGGGGCAGGGGTAGAGAACACCAAAGCTAAAAACTAGACCTACCAGGAGGACAGAATGGGAGTTGAGAGGTACAGAAGATGACTTCCCACCATAAAAGCTGGTAGATCCCTAGGGAGGGAAACGAAGTGAAGATTAGGCAAGTAGGCAATTGATCCTAGACAGGTCTATCAAAGGACAGAAAGCCCTGAGCCCATCAGTGTGGATTCCAGAGCCAGACTATGGAATCTGAGAGCAATACTAGAAAAACCAAAGAGAGGAACAAAAGTATTGAAAGAATTGAACCAGTTTAAATATCCAGTTTTAAAATGGATATTAGGAAGTAGATACATCAGCAGATTCAGCCTTAAAAATGAACTATTCCTATTACAGGAAGCAGAATTCATAACAGGGAAGGAGTCGGGCAGGACCACGTTTGTCCAGGAACCAATAAGAAATGTTATTCTCCTGAGTAGACCACCAAGTTCTGGGAGAGAACCAAGCATGGTGGCTCATGCCTGTAATCCCAGCACTTTGGGATGCTGAAGCGGGTGGATCACCTGAGGCCAGGAGTTCAAGACAAGCCTGTCCAACATGGTGAAACTCTGTCTCGACTAAAAATTCAAAAATTAGCCAGGCATGGTGGTGGGTGCCTGCAGTCCCAGCTACTCAGGAGGCTGAGGCAGGAGAATTGCTTGAGCCCAGGAGGCGGAGGCTGCAGTGGGCCAAGATAGCTCCACTGTACTACAGCTTGGGTGACAGAGTGAGACTCTGTCCCCCCACCCAAAAAAAAAAAAAGAAAAAAAAAGAAAAGAAAGTTCTGGGAGAGGAGGGCTGAGGGCCTGGGATGAAAGAGGGAGCCACTTGTCAGAGAAGTGCTCAGCCACTGTCAGGGTAGAATTATATGACAGACAGCTCAGGACGTGAGGTCTAGTCATGGAGAAGTGCATGGACACGTCACATTGTGTATCACTGCTACAGGTATGGAATCACTGCTACAGGTGAGGAATCACCTAAGAACTAGGTACAGGTGACGATTGTATTGCCATGGAGAGCTATGGGCAGAGTTGGAGAAATTCTGCAGAATCAACTCTCCTTGGATTTATCCCATGCTCTGGCCAAGTTACCCCAAGCCCTTCTGCCAGCTACCAAGTGCACTCTCTTCTTATGGAGTCAAAATTCTTCTTAGTGCCTGGCTCCCTGTTGAGTGCAAGCATCCTTCACTATGAAAGGCTTAAAAAATATCTACTACAGTCACTGCATCATTTTTAATCACTGAGCAAACGTTCAACTCTGTGATGGATTGTTCTTGCTTTTCTTTGAATATTGGTCAAGTACAGATTCTTCATGCAGGAAGCATTTACTGAGTTCTATTATACAATGTAATAAATGCCAGGGAATCCTGGTGAACAAGGCATGCTCTCTACCTTTATGGAGCTTCCAAACAAAAAGAAATTAACAGGTAGTTTCAGTTCAGTATGTAAGAGAAACCCTCATCAAGTCTTGGGAAGAGACTTGCTCAGGGATAGCTTTCCAGAAGGATCAGGTACAAACTGAGAGCTTTGCATGAGCTGCAGCCTTTAATGTGGGAGAGTCAGGTGCCTCCCTGGAAGAGTGAGCTACTTGAAAAATGGATTTTTGATTCTTTCAATACCATAATATTTAATAGGAAATTATCACAGGAATAATGTGATGTACAAGCCTCATGTTACCTGATCTATATAAAATGAAAATATGATTAATGTTCTGATATTTGTGACTGCTATGAGCAACGCTCTCGGAAGAAGATATATAAGAGCCTGCGATTACTTAGGCTGTCTAAGAAGGTGATCCCAAGGAGCCCCAGCTAGATATAAAATTTTACTGTACTCATAAAATCTATGTCAAACTTAATGCAGTTGAGTGGTGAGAGGACGGGATCTGAAGTTAAGATGCTCCATTTCCCTGTCCTTCTTTAGCCACTGCACATCTCTGTACTATTGGCAAATCCTTTCTGTGGCTTCCATTTCCTTATTTCTAAAATAAAAGGACCAAACTAGGCTTCCTTCTGAATGTAAGGGGCTGTGAATCCTACTCAACAATTTTTTTAAAAATGGTGCCATAATCATTTACTATGATGCTGTGAAAAAGATGACTTTGAGTATAATGTTGTGTTTGAGACATCCAGTTCAAGACAATAGACAGGATACAATTAAAAAAAATAAAAAACTCCAGTCAAATGTATGTGCTTCATATCTGGCTGAATGTGCTTAAAGCTATTTGTTTCTTTACACTAAAAAATAAAAAATAAAGACCAAACTTATACAAGGCATGTTGGTATCATATGCTGTTTAGTTCACCTGTCACTTCGTAAGTGAAACAAATGCATGTGTCAAAAAGGTAGCTCTCCAGACTGCCTTGAGAAACAGGAATGAAAGGTCCCTCTGGCCAAAACCAATCTCTCCCCCTGCATCATTGTAGGCCATGAAATTTCCACCATGTTTTCTTAAAGACGAATATTAAATCCAAACTATTTATCTTTCTTAACGCTCTAGCCTCACAGGATGGTGAGCATTGATTAACATAATTTTTGGAAATGTCACCAACACTCAAATACTCAATCAACAGACATTAGTTCTATCTTCCCTTTTGTTCCCTGCCATTTGGCACCTCCACAACCAGGCCTCTCCTTTGCTCTCTCTCCACTGAGACAGGTAGATGCTACTTTGTCTCTAAGCCTTTACTGGTGCTGATTCCTCCACTTGGAACTGTTTCCCCTCTCTTCCCTGGGATCATCTACATCTAGCTTGTGCCAGGCAAAGATCTCAATTACAAGCAATGATAGCCTATTTGTGGAATTGAACTGAAAGAGAAAGGTTACCAGGAACTTTCAGAACAATGAGGAGCATGGAAAATGGGATGGATCCGAGGCATCTCCAGAGGTCTCAGCCACCAAGCCTCACACCCAGGGCCATGCTGTAGGAACCGTCTGGTTTGCACACCACCACCACAGATGCAGTCCATCTGACCATCAGGTGGCCCCTATATTTGAGTAATAACTTCCCAGTCAGATTCCATAGACCATACATCTAATTGGTACAATTTAAATCAAGGATCAACCCCTGGATGCACCCAGTCAAAGTGAAGTGAGAGAATATTCTTCAGCAGTGGGAGGTAGCCATGGAGAGGGGTGTTCAACTCTTGTTGGTTTTCCAACAAGATTATGCTCAGTGAGGAAGACTACCAAGGCAGCATCATGAGCCCATGAAAAGGGGCATTGGATGCTGAAAAGCCCCCAAGCTACCAGTGTCCCCCACAGAGTACATTCGCCTGGACTCTGTTAAAGGCCTCTCTCCCATGCAAGGGCACCCAAGATGGCCTTCCTTGGCCTGAGCATGCCTCCTTTGAGCTCCTTCAGGTATCTCTACCACACAGTTCAAAAATCATCACACTACCCTCAACACGCTGTTTGACTCTTTGGTGACTTCTGGAATAGCTTCTAACAGGACTGCTGACTCTGTCTCTACTCAGCATCATCACACAGGATCTATACACCAGGTTTCTCAAGAGGGTTTGTTGGATGAAGAAAAGAGTGAACTCAGGATTAAACCTGAAGTAATAAAGGAAATCAACACTCAACAGGCTGTGGTTGGGCATCACAATGAGCCCTGGGGAGCCGTGTGGTACCAAAAGTTGCAAACTCTTGGCAGAAAGGAATGGTATCTTGAGTGTGTTTTTCTATCAGTGAATCTTTACACTGCTTCTATGAAAAAGCTTGAGCCTTACCGTCTGGGCTCTATTAGAAAGCTTGGAAATGATTACCAAGTGAATTCCTTATTGGGCTAAGCACAAGCCACACAACCTTATTAGGAAATACACAGTTGATAAAGTACCAGTTCTTTGATTAATAAAAATTAATATAACCCAGAAAAGACAGCATTCTGTAACAAAATGAAGATTTGTTTCAAGCCAAAGCCAGCATCTTGATAAAATCCGCAACCAAATCAAAAGTGATTGTTGACTCCAGCATTACCAGGTCTTAACTTCTTAGCACTGAAAAATGCTATAAAAATATTTTAAGATTTTAAAAAAATGTTGTGATTGTACATTTCCAAAGCTGAAATGACGGTATGTAAAGTTGTTTGGATCAAAAGAATTATCAAGATCTACCCTCTTCTGTCTTTTAAAATTAGCTACTAAAAATATATCTGTATAAAAGTTAAGAAACATTTATATGTTCGAAAAGTTGTTCAATTCTAGGAGCTCTTACAATGTTTTAAAATTAATTTAAATTAGACTAATTTAAACCCTATAAAATACACAGATATATTTTTGAGTATGCATCCATGATTGTTTTAAATTCTAAAATAGTTTGAAATTTATTTATGTAGTAAAAATTTATTTTCAAAAGCAAGTTTTACCTCCAAGTTATAATTTCAAAAAAAATTTAATTGAAACAACATTTAGTATTTTGTGGGACTGGTTTTATTTTCAAAAAAGAAGTCTGATTTTTAAAATCATTTTCCCTAACATTTATTCTCATTGGTTATTGCTGGCATTTAGGCATTATTCAAATTTTGTGCATGCATTTCTCTAAAAACAGGCAGTTTCACACAAATCATTGACACCATAAGCCACATTTACTGTATTTATTTTGACTTTCAGACATAACCGCATTAACATACATCTCTGCTTGCCAACTAACAGTTAACTAACAGTCTCTGCAACATTGTCATCAATAAAGATAAAGCAATATTTGTGCAATTAGTAAGTACATTATTGCATTTTTATTGTAATAAATCTTTTTTTTATTATTATACTTTCAGTTCTGGGATACATGTACAGAACGTGCAGGTTTGTTACATAGGTATACATGTGTCATGGTGGTTTGCTGCACCCATCAACCCATCATCTACATCAGGTATTTCTCCTAATGCCATCCCTCTCCTAGCCCCCCATCCCCCAACAGGCCCCAGTGTGTGATGTTCCCCGCTTGCAAATTTTTTTTTCCATCCTAGAGGTTGGTTGCCTGTTCACTCTGATGATAGTGTCTTTTGCTGTGCAGAAGCTCTTAGTTCAGTCAGATCCCATTTGTCAATTTTGGCTTTTGTTGCCATTGCTTTTGGTGTTTTAGTCATGAAGTCTTTGCTCATGCCCTGTGTCCTAAATAGTATTGCCTAGGTTTTCTTCTAGGGTTTTTATCGTTTTAGGTCTTACATTTAAGTCTTTAATCCATTTTGAGTTAAGTTTTGTATAAGGTGTAAGGAAGGGGTTCAGTTTCAGCTTTCTGCATATGGCTAGCCAGTTTTCCCAACACCATTTATTAAATAGGGAATCCTTTCTCCATTGCTTATTTTTGTTGTATTTGTCAAAGATCAGATGGTTGTAGATATTTGGTGTTATTCTTGAAGGCTCTGCTCTGTTCCATTAGTCTATTTATCTGTTTTGGTACCAGTACCATGCTGTTTTGATTACTCAAGACTTGTAGTATAGTTTGCCTCCAGCTTTGTTCTTTTTGCTTAGGATTGTCTTGGGTATATGAGCTCTTATTTGTTTCCTTATGAAATTTAAAATTTTTTTTGTTAAAAACTAAGAAAAATATACAGATTTTCAGATAAGTCTAGGCCTATGAGGGTCAGGATCATCAATATGGCTGTTTTCCACCTTTCCACCTTGACATTTTGTCACACAGGAAGGTCTTTCAGAGCAATAACGTGCATGGAACTATCTCTTATCATATGCCTTCTTCTGGAATCTAGCCTGAAGCACCTGCCTGAAGCTCTTGTGCAGTTGTTTTTTTAATAAGTAGAAGGTATACACTCTAAAATAATGATTAAAAAGTATGGTAAATACATAAGCTAGTAATATAATCTTTTATTATATTTATCAAGAACAGCAGTTTCTCAAATAATGTTATTTAGTTCAATGCCATTTTGTTATAATATTGATGAGAAATTAAATCCATTTCCAGACAGGACCACTTTCGGTGTGGAGTTTGCAAGTTCTCCCCGTGTCTGCCTGGATGTTCTGTGGGTACTCCAGTTTCCTCTTACATCTCAAAGACATGTACATTAGGTTAGTTGGAGCATCTACAGAGTCCCAGTGTGAGGAAGAATGGGTGTGAGTGTGCACTGTGATAGGCTAGCATGCTGTTGAGCTGATCCAGTGTTGTGCCCTGAGCTGCCAGGATAGGCTCCAGCCACCTGAGCCCCTGAACTGAAAAAAGTAGGTTACTAGGTTCTTTGCATGCATTACTTCATTTAATCCTATTTCCATCTCAATTTCAGTCCCTCTCCCAGGGTCTGGGATTTCCAAGAGGGAAACCTCGCAGGAGCTCATAAACATGCCTGCCAGCTACGTTCACGTAGTCTGCACTCTTGGTTTATTTTTTTGTGTGGGCACTCATGTGTCACCATTCATTACCCAAGTTACTGTGTGAAAGAGCACCAACCTGCTTCTGCTAATGGTGACACCCAGAGAACCAAGCCCAATATTTGTGCTGAGAACTGGGCACTCCCAATGCTGACAGTCCTGGAGGTGGCAGATTCAGGTCAGGTTTGAGGCAAGAGTGGTGTGTTTGACTCCCTTGCCAACCCTGCCCCATATTTGCTACCAGGCTTGAAGTAACTGCACTGGAACAGAGACTTAAAGTATCACCCAGGAAAACAGCTGCCAGCTTCTCTCCCCACCTTTAATCCAAGGAGTCCCAAACGCAGTGGAGGACAGGAGGGAAGACAATGTTCCCGTCACCCCTTGCTGCCTTCCCTGCTGGTTTCTCCAGAAGTAGCTGCCTGACTTCAAGATGATCCTGACTCTTCCACAGAAAATCCTCTTTTTTTCTATTCTGATTTTTATTTATTTATTTATTCATTCATTCATTCATCCATTCATTGAGACAGGCTGGAGTGCAGTGGTGCCATCTCAGCTCACTGCAACCTCCACCTCCTGGGTTCAAGCGATTCTCCTGCCTCAGTCTCCTGAGTAGCTGGGACTACAGGCGCGCAACACCATGCCCAGTTAACTTTTGTATTTTTGGTAGAGATGGGGTTTCACCATGTTGACCAGGATGGTCTCAATCTCTTGACCTCATGATCCACCTGCCTCAACCTCCCAAAGTGCTGAGATTCAGGTATGAGCCACCTGCCCAGCCTCTGACATGTTTTCTTAAAACCCTTCAAGCCATGACTTCATCTCAGGAAAGGAGTTGCACTTTATGTTTGTATAACACATTCAGGTGGTTTTCATAGGAGGAAAATATTCCCTGAGGTGAATTCACATGTCCAGGTCTGGAGAAACAGATCATGCTTGTAGCTTTGGGGTGCTAGTTATGCATAAGCTGTGCCAGTTACTGCCATTCTCATTTCCTTCATCTTTTGCCCACCAGGTCTTTGACAACCATAGTGCTGAGGTTGGGTCTCCACCCAGGGCTGTTCATGTGGTCAGCTTCATCTCTCCTTCCCTCTGAGGGACCTCACCTGCTCAATCCTATGCTCCTGGCATCCCTAGAGTTCCACATTTTCACTGTAAATGGCTGTTTCCCTGTCTCTCATCGCTTCCAGGAACATCTCCCATTTGGCCGTGGGAGCAATTTGCTCATCCTTTCTGGTTCTTGGGTGTAAATCTTCCTAGTAAATTATTTTCTTGCTCTCACTTTAGTCTGTTGGACTTGCTGCTGGAAATCACCCTGGCTTCTTGATTTTACCTTCACCAAGTTGGAGACTTTGTCTTTCATTGATCTATGTCAGGTGGATATCCAGCTACACTCCCAACTGCAATCTCCTGACACATCCTATCTTCAAAGGGTCCCAGTCCAAGTCACATCTGTGAGGCTTCAATTACCTGGGAGGAAGGTGACAGCAACTATAGTCCCTCTTCATGTAAGTCAGCTGGTTTCTGTTTCCTGGTGACACATGAGCCAGAATCTTAGTCAGCCCATGAAATACTTTGGAGGGGTAAGAGGGCCATATGCAAGTGAGCTTTCATTATAAAAAGTATATCAAGAATATTATTTTAGTTTAAGAAAGGGAGCCTGCATCCATTCACCCAGCAAACAAGCATCTCTGCTCTCACAAATATCAGCTTTCTTGCTAAGTGCCATGAATATGAATATGCATTAGGTGTGGCTCCTGACCTCAAGAGGCTGAGCATTTAGTTAAGAAACAGCATCTCAGCCGGGTGCGGTGGCTCACGTCTGTAATTCCAGAATTTTGGGAGGCTGAAGTGGGCAGATCATGAGGTCAAGAGGTCGAGACCATCCTGGCCAACATGGTGAAACTCTGTCTCTACTAAAAATACAAAAATTAGCTGGGTGTGGTGGTGCATGCCTGTAGTCACAGCTACTCGGGAGGCTGAGGCAGGAAAATTGCATGAACCTGGGAGGCAGAGGTTGCAGCCAGCTGAAATCATGCCACTGCACTCCAGCCTGCCACCTGGCAACAGAGTGAGACTATGTCTCAAAAAAATAAAATAAAATAAAAAAGAGACAGCATCTCATAAGAGACCTTCAGCACTGTGCCAAATAGCAACTGTGTGGTGTATATGAAAGCTTTTGATTGATATTTAAAATCTCCAAATGTGTGACATGCAGCACAAACTGAATATAAAAGGCAAAGTCCCTAAGGTGAAGCTTATGTGATTAAGATCAAATTGGACTATGTAAAACATGTTTTGACCATTGATTTGTGGCCAAATTTTCAAATAGAAAACTTCATGAATTGGAAACTCAGAGGACACAAGGAAGCGAGTTGAGTATTGCTTACTTTATCAAAATTAAATGTGCTTTCATTGAGAATAATTCCCATTCAAATGGATGACCTAGACAAACTAGCTTAAACAGCTACAAATGAAAATGCAAATAAAACATCTGCTTGTAACTGATTTTTACTCATTATTTTAACTTCAGAAGAGAAAAGGTTAGGGAGTTTGGGGAATCATTTGAATGCCAATAACTTTGATCATGCATGCTGTTAGGATCCCATGAGCCAATGGACTGAGCTTTTAAGAGGTAAAATACCTCCAAGCCTTAAGGCAAGTAGAAAGCAAACAAGATGACAAGCTCAAGAGACTAGACACTCCAGGTAGAAATGTCTAGAAAACAAATGAGAAATTGGGGAGAAATAATATACTGCAGCAGAAGGAGCATGGAATGTGAGATATAATTTGGTGTAGGAGAGAGACTCAAGGAGGAAAAACCTCATTCGTGTCGAATATTTCTTTTTTAGAGACTCAGAAGTCATGCTGAAATAAGTGAGTCAATGCAAGAAAGCCCCTTTGATTTGGAGATTCTTGACAGGTACAAGAAGCCAAGAAAATATGGGAGGATCCTGCAACCTCACGATAAGCACACAGAAAGAACACAACGCAGCTCAGATAAGGTGGGTCATGGAACATGGCCACTGTTACTTCTTGGTCTTTGTGGCTGAGATTTCCAAATTTTGTCAAGTAACATTCGACAGGTTGGGACAATGTATTGATTGCCCTTGTCTCTGGAACTGGCAGCTTAGTTCCGTGTAGTTATCTCACTGAACTAAGATGAGGTGGAGCAGAGAATCAGACATATGTGGGCTCCAAGTAGGTCTCCACTTGCTATCATATGACCTTGGGCAACTTACTCAACATTTCTGAGCCATATTTGTTCCATTTCTTTTCTTTTCTTTCCTTTTTTTTTTTTTTGAAAGTCTCACTCTGTTGCCAGACTGGAGTGGAATGCCATGATCTCAGCTCATTGCAACCTCCACCTCCAGGGTTCAAGCACTTCTCCTGCCTCAGCCTCCCAAGTAGCAGGGAATCCAGGTGCATATCACCACACCCAGATAATTTTTTGTATTTTTAGTAGACACAGGGTTTCATTGTGTTCACCAGGATGGTCTCGATCTCTTGACCTCGTGATCTGTCAGCCTCAGCCTACCAATGTGCTGGGATTACAGGCGTGAGCCGCAGGCTGGGCCTGTTCCATTTCTAAAAATGCAGCAGGTGTCTGGGGAATAGTTTTCTTATGTAAAGTGTTTGGAATATACTATTCGATCATTAAACATAGTTATTGGCATTGTTGCTATTAATTGTTCTACCAAGGGTTTGGAGATTTTTCTGGGAAAAAAAGTCAGAATAAGTCAGGAAAAAGTCAGGCTTGATAAAAAATATTTAATTTTTTGGGGGACAATTTCATCCTATAAGGCACGTTTCTATTTGAAATTCCCCACGTGAAACTTGGCATCTTCCTCCTTCAGAAAAGGCTTTCAGATTTTGACTCTAGCATGCAGCTCTCTTAAGATTTTGCTTCTACTCAAAACACATTTACTTTTTAAAAAGTGATACTCTGATCCACTATTCTCTTTCATTTTACTTTTTTTTTTTTTTTTTTTTGGTGAGTCTTTAGAGATTCTACAAAAATCAAGGAGGAAAGAAATCTGAGTGACTCTTCTGGGGCAACATATTCCTCTGGAAGCTGATAAAAGCTGTAGCTCCATACCCCACAAAAGCAGACATATGTACTTACATACAAAATTATAGGGCCTTCATAGATCTTCTTGAAGCTCCAGGAAAGAATATCAGGTTAAGGACTATTATTCCAGTGTATAAATAGAAATTTTCATGATTGTCTCAACTCCTTAATATAATAAAAGAGAAACTATTCAGAACAAGTTATTCATTTCCGAGAAAAATCATTTACTTTGAGATTTGAAATTGTGTTTCCTGAATACTTGGGGGGGAACATAGTCTTTACAGAAGGTATATGATCATCAGTAGATTTTAGAGAGTTCATCTCTATAGGTTCATCTTCCATGTAGCCTCTGTTTGAAAAGCGATTAGCCTAAAATTTCACTGGCATGTTTCTTAGCCCTTCTGCTTTACATAAAAAAGGCATTTACTTCAACTGTTCTCAAACTTAGTGTGATCTGTGGTTCTAAGGAATAAGAATTTTTTTTTTTTTTTTTTTTTTTTTTAGATGGATATTCACTCTTGTTGCCCAGGCTGGAGTGCAACAGCACAATCTTGGCTCCCTGCAACCTCCTCCACCTCCCGGGTTCAAGTGATTCTCCTGCCTCAGCCTCTTGAGCAGCGAGGATTACAGTCACGTGCCACTATTCCCCACTAATTTTGTATTTTTATTAGAGATGGGGTTTCTCCATGTTGGCCAGGCTGGTCTCAGACTCCTGACCCCAGGTGATCCACCTGCCTTAGCCTCCCAAAGTGCTGGGATTACAGGCGTGAGCCACCATGCCTGGCCAGGAATAAAAATCTTTAAACGTCAAGGGAAATCTTTTCTAATAATTATAATCAAGCTACCACAAACTCATAACCACAGAAGGATTTCTGTCTTCCCTACCAGCTGAAAAAGCTGTCTTCAGCTCTCTCACTGAAGTTCAAGTAACAGAAACATTGGTGTAAGGGTTTGAATTCTTCTATTACTGGTCAAAGGTCAAAGTAGTCCCGGGGGCTGAGGGGAGGGGGGGAGTTAAGAGAGCATCAGTTAGAAAGAAAATAAAAAGGAAAGGAAAAGGAAAATAAACCAGAAATTGCTTTTTATTTTTTATATATTTAATGTCAGCGACACGTTTTAGCTCTATTCCATAGTCATCACTAGGACAAGTCAAGAGCTGGAAAGCAAAGCTCCTTTAGAGCAGCATAAGCAAAGTAGGCCAGGTAATTTTAAAGCATTTAACTATAATAAGAGTATTTTATGGGAATACCAAATTTTCAAGACACACTGGATAAAATCCCAGACAAAAATTTTATGTGATATATTTCATATTCTCTGTTATTCAAGGAGTTACTAAAATGTAATTTTTAATAATTATTGCTAAATATTTATGTGAATTACAGTCAATTATCATGTTATTTTATTCTAAAATTGTTAAAGCTGTCTTTAACACTAATTTTCTTTCCTCCTCGATTTTTGTAGAATCTCTAAAGACTTACCAAAAAAAAAAAAGAGTGAAGCTGGTTTAACAACTTCTACTTTCTATTTTTAAAAAATAATGTACCTGCTTCCAGGTAAACTAGTTCTTACTAGCATATATCTTTGTTTTTAATTAAATGCATTTAAAAAGTTGAGGCATGATTTATCATGTGGCAACCATTAATCTATCTTTCTGTAGAATTATCTATTCTGGACATCTCACATAAATGGAGTCATACGATACATGGTCTTTTGTGACTGGCTCCTTTCACACGGCATTATATTTTAAAGATTCTTCTATTTTGTAGCATATATTAGTATCACATTTTGTGTAGCCATTTATCAATTGTTGGGCATTATATTTGTATTATTACCACCTTTTGCTTATTCTGAAAAATGCTGCTATAAACATTTGGTGCTATACATGTTTTGTGTGAGCGTATGTTTTCATTTCCTGTAGGTATATACCTAGGAGCAGAATTCCTAATTCAAACAGTAACTCTATGTTTAAGTTTTTGAAGAACTACCAGTTTGTTTCCTGATAAACTTAAACTTTAGCCCATGTGCAATTTGTTTTTCAGACATAGTATAAAGACTTTCATTTCTTAAACCAAATTATTTGGGAGTAACCATAACATTTTCTATGGATGCTTAATTTTATTGCTTGCTTGAGGTGCCTCATTATAAATTTTTAAGTAAAAGTTTTTTAGATGCTTTTATAGATATACAAAGTTCTGATCTGGATGTAGCCTCTGCCTGTCTTTTCCTGTGGTAATGCTTTCCTGTTTTAATTGCTGTGGTTTTTTAGAACATTATTTTATCAGTTGGAATAAGCTTTCCTTTATGACTTCTTTTTCAAAAAAAAAGTCAATATTCTTCTTATTTTTCTTTTTAGATAAATTTAGAATTATTTTTTCATGTTTCTTGTAAAACAGGGGTCCCCAGTCTCAGGCCTGCAGACTGGTACCCTTCACCTGTTAGGAACTGGGCTGCACAGCAGGAGGTGAGCAGCAGGTGAGCCAGCATTACTGCCTGAGCTCCACCTCCTCTCAGATCAGAGGAAGCATTAGATTCTCATAGAAGCCTGAACCCTATTGTGAACTGTGCCTGTGAAGGATCTAGATTGCAAGGATCTAGATTGCACACTCCTTATGGCAATCTAATTCATTCCTGAAGATCTAAGGTGAAATAGTTTCATCCTGAAACCACCCTGCCACACCCTGTCTATGGAAAAATTGTCTTCCATGAAAACTGGTCCCTAGTGCCAAAAAGTTTTAGGACCACTGCTTTAAAATATGATGATACTTTTATTGAGATTACAGTAAAATTATAAATTTGGACAAATTTAATGATATTGAACATTTGAAGCAGGGAAATAGTTCTGCATTTATTAGTCTTATTTCACGAATTTTCTAAATGAGTTCTACACAAGTGTTAAGTTTATTTCTTGGAGTGTAAAATATTTATCTTTATTTATTTTTCAAATTGTATAATTTTTCTATAAATTATCAAATCATGACAAAATATCTTCCCCTAAAGTTAATGAGAATGCATTTAAGATTTTATGAACATTTGTAATTTTGGTGGCAGATTTCAGATCTTTTTAGTATATCAGGAAAGGAGTTTTCTAGAATCAGTTTGAGATTTTTTTTTTATGAGGACTGGATGTTGCGTTTTATTTAATGGATTCAGAATACATTATGAGAATTATATTTTTCTCCTTTGACCTATTCATGTAATGAATTATTTTAATAGTTTTCTTAATGTTGAAACATCTTTCAATTCAACTCAATCTTATTAATACTTAATTTAGAACTTTTGCAACTATATTGATGCAGGACTAGAAATGTATGCAATGTTAATTTATAGCTCCAAAGTTATGCCAATATAACAAAATAATTCGAGGGCATTTTCTCCATTTTTTAAAATCTAGATATTTAAAATAGAACTGGAATTATTTTCTTCTTGAATGTTTGCTGGAATTCACCTAGTAATCTACCTGGGCTCAATGCCTTATTCTTTGGGTGTAATTAAATATTGGCTGGGAAGATTTATTACATGTAAATTAATGCTTTTCATAGCAAGGAAGTATATATTATAGCTGTAGATCATTAAACAACTTTTTCTATAATCTAATAACATGAGCCTGACTCTATAATATCTATCCCAACAATCCAAGCGCACTTGATATTTTGTTGACATGATGTTTATCATTTTTGTTTTCCCTAATAATCATCCATTTCCTGGGACTGCACATGGGATTTTTTTTTTTCATTTTTCTAATCTCCTCCACAGCTGTATTTGTAGTCTCATTCTCTTTCTTAATATTGTACAATATGGCTTTTTTTCTAGATTAAATGTGGCAGAAACATGTTTTTAGTGTGTTTTTAAAATGAGCTCTGGAATTAATCAATTATACCATTTAATTTTTTTCTTTTTTCTTTTTCTAATTATCATTGCTTTTAAACTTAGCCTTCAATTTCTTTGATGATCTTACTTTCAAAAATTCACAAAATCTATTTTTTTTTTTTTTTTTTTGAGAAAAGGTCTCACTCTGTCACCCAGGCTGGAGTGCAGTGGCATGATCTCAGTTCACGGCAACCTCTGCCTCTCGGGTTCAAGCAATTCTCATTCCTCAGCCTCCTGAGTAGCTGGGATTACATGCACCCGCCATCAAGCCCAGCTAATTTTTTTTGTATTTTTTGATAGAGATGGAGTTTCACCATGTTGGCCGGGCTGGTCTCAAACTCCTGACCTCAAGTGATCTGCCCACCTCTGCCTCCTGTGGGGCTAGGATTACAGGCGTGATCCACCACGCCCAGTCCGCAAAATCAATTTAGTTACAGTAGTGTTTTCAGTGTTTGCTGAAACGGCAAATAATCATCTGTAATTTTCACTGCTTACGTATTATACACCAAGAACTCTTCTACACACATTGCATATGTTATCTGTTTTAATCTTCATAGTCATCATTAGGTAAAAACTGTTACATTTTCCATTTTACACATGAGAAAACTGAGGCTCAAAAAAGTCAATCCGTCAAAAGTTCATTATGTAGCAAGTGGTATAATTAGATTTCAAATCACCTCGTTCCAGAGCCCACAGATTTTACCCACCAGTTGTGAATCCAATCATATCTCTGTGTGTCTTCCACTGCTTTTCTGTCATTCTTGCGTGGTTTAGAATTTTTCCACCACGAAAATATATTAATACCCCATGGAATCTTAAAGAATTCCTGTACTTTTATTTGATTTCAATACTCATGAACAATGCATTTCAAGTACAATGCAGTTATTTCATCTTGCAAGTGAAGACTGCTCAAAAGGAAGACGTGCACTCCATGTGTGGTCTTGCAAGAGATGGAGTGGGCATTATAGAGGCTCTCAGGTCTTGTTAGAGTTTGCATCTTGAGGTTAACCTCAAAGGTAAGCATCATGTCCACAAAATGTCAAGTGCTCTTGGATTGTAGGGATCAACATGATAAAGATTTGGGTTCATGCTATTAGATTACAGGGAAGTTGTTTAATGAATTACAGCTCTAATATATGTGTCCCTGCTATGAAAAGTGTTCATTTATATGCAATAATATTTCTTCACTACTGTAAGTAGGAATCTAATAGAGCTAATGTTTTGGATTTAAATTAATGAGGCATAAATGATGTGACTAGGATTTTGTGTACTCAGTTCTTGAAATATTTGTCAATATTTGCTTGAGATTTTTGCACACACTACATCGGGGTTTGTGCCAGCGGTGGGTGCCTAGACACATTTAGCAGATAGATAATGAGTAAAGAGGGGTGTAATTTATTTGGGTTTTAAAAAAATAAATAGCATTGCAGTTTTTGGTTGCTGGCTTTTAAACAGCAGCAGTTTTAGAGATTACGTAAATTTCTCTATTCACCCAGCACATACTGAATAGAGGCAATAGAATAGTCAATATTCATGAAATGCTGTTTTTCAATACATATTAAGACTTGTTGATTAACAGCAGGAATAATTATGAAGTTTAACTAATGAGATGCCTTTTGCTGTTAGCATTCTTTTCAGTGGTGAAATGAGATCTTGAAGAAATCTTTGTGGATAATCAGCAGTCCCAGACAAAGCCACTGCGGTACAAATAGAAATATATATTTAGGGTATTTAGGCATTCTCAGAAGTCCACAACCATTCTTCCAAGTCCCAGAAAAGTGTGCATTTCTTTTTTTTTTTAAATGTCAGTCCTATCCCATAATTCAGTCCTATTTTCCATTATTTATAGATAACTCTAGAATTACAGACTGGAGAGATGAGAAAGTGTAGGCTGCCTAAATTCTTCCAAGTGAAGAAACTGAAACTCCGAGAGGAAAAGTGGTTTGTCCAAAGTCACACAGTAAATCTGTGACTGTTCTAGAACTGGAATCTGTGTTTTCTTGCCCCCCTCACACTACCATCTGGCGTAACCAAGGCTAACAGCTCATGCAAACAGTATAGTCATGCCAATCTGTATCAATTCTGACTGGTGTTTTCATGTCAAATCTTCTTTTAAATATTTTGAATATCTCAGTAACAACAACTATATTTCAAAGAAAGGTCTTCAATATGAATTTCGAATTAAAAATAAATCAATCCAGCCTGTACCCTAAGGTTCACAGAGCATCGCACCAGAAGATTTTAGGAACCTGTATGATAGTCTTTAAACTGCCACACATGTACCCCCAAAATCAAAGTGACTAGTAAAGTTCTCCAGCATTTTCAGAGCAACCCCAGATCTTTTTGTTGTGGGACTGTGAGTCTCAATATTAATGAACATACCTTGGTCCAAACACCCAGCTGCCTATCAAATGAAAAGTAGAGTTTGGGCATGTATGACATTTAGGTATTCCACTTCTGCCCTTCTGTGTAATCCAAATATACCTGTAATTGTTGCCAAGTCTTTCTATGATAAATATGGCGAACAAGACTGATGATCTGTGAGTGTCAGGTAATCCTACCAACATAAGCCATCACTTTAGAGTATCAGAAAGAAACTGAGTTGAGTATTGGGACAGCAGTCAGGGCAAGAGGGCACAAGTTACAGCTTTTGCTTACCTATAAACTGAGCGGGGTGGATTCAATCAGCCACTTTCACAAATTTAAGTGAAATTTATAAAAAAAATAAAAATTATGCTTAATTGGCTGAAATGAGAACAGATGTGCCAAGCCCTGCCCACCTGGTCTCCCATCCACCCTCAACATGGGGTACCCCTCAGGATTCCACAGGTTAGAATTCCTTCAGCGGGGTGCTTTCAAGGTTCCTTCTGTCGCTAACAATCTCTGCTTCTGACACAGGCCATTACCATGCACAGTGGCTCAGGAAAGGCATAGAATAATTAGTTTAAGCCAGTAGTTTTGTTTTATTTTGTTTGTTTTTATTGAGATGGAGTCTCGCTCTGTCACCAGGCTGGAGTGCAGTGGCATGATCTTGGCTCACTGCAACCTCCACCTCCTGGGTTCAAACGATTCTTTTGCCTCAGCCTTCTGAGTAGCTGGGATTACAGGCATATGCCACCACACCCAGCTAATTTTTGCATTTTTAGTAGAGACAGGGTTTCACCATGTTGGCCAGGCTGGTCTCGAACTCCTGACCTCGTGATCCGCCCACCTCAGTTTCCCAAGGTGCTGGGATTACAAGCTTGAGCCACCACACCCAGCCGCCAATAGTTCTTAAAGCATGGTCCCCTCTGTTGCATATAGCTGTGAGCTGGGACATTGATCAATAGAAGTTTGAACTATCAGATCTAACTGTGAGTTATTCCACCCAGAATGTGTCCCCTCTCTGCTTTTTGCCATGCTGGTTCACCTCTTCCACATTCTATATATGCTGGAAAATGTGTTCTACTTATCACCACAAATAAATTTCCTCTAAGTTTTATCTTAGCTCTTCCCTCAATTTATGCTTCAGCTACAATAGATTTGCTAATAGTCTCTGCCCGCCTTACGGGGTTTAAAGAGGTGAATTTACATACTTGTTAGCTGAACAAAAAATAATGTCTAGCTTTGATATCTTCCCGTGGAATAATTCCTCCTCTCAAATGATATTTATACAGGGCTTGTGAACCAGGTGAAAGTCGGGGAGGCCTCCAGCAACACCTCACAGGGGTCTGTTGTTTAGTGTGGAAAACAAGCACTGCCAATACTTCTGGTGGACTCTGTGCAATTAACAGTCATTTCACTGCTCAGATCTTGGGCGTCAGAGTGATTCCAGTTAATCTCAAAAACCTTACCCACTCCTGCCAAATGAGATTAATGACCAAGACTTTTTTTTTTTTTTATCATATGAGTCTATTTTGTTTTCACTTTATCTCATATAGGGTGATCACCAAGCAAGCACAAATGCTTAGACTAAATAGAAGATAGAAAATAACACCATATTAATCATGCTGATATTCAGTACCACTTATGCACCAAATTCTCCAATTTGGGGTCAGATTAGCTCTAGTGCAAACTCACCAGAATAAACCTCTTGAGAGTCTACAGAGGGGTAAAAATTAAGAGAAAAGCCCCTTTCTCCCCCCCCCACTCACTCAACCCAACTCTTTAAAATCAAATGGCAGTGAGTGCCATGGTTCCACTGGGCTTCTCCCTTACACACCTTGGTCCACCCCTATACCCCTCTGGCAGTCCTCTGAGGTCATGGGTAGTCTGCAGAATGAGAGTCATGGAGGACTTTGCTGCAGGCCTCCAGAGACACATCTCGTTTCAGGGAGGCGGAGGGCTGCACCACCATACCAAAAATTTCATCACAGAAATTAGGCTGCATGGGAGAGCTTGCGTGATGTCCCCCTTTCCTTGGACAATATCAACACCCCTGGGGAATGTGCTCATGAAGCCTCTGAATCCCTGATGATGGGCCTTACCTTCAGGGTCACCCTGCACAGTCTGAGAGCTAAGATTGAAGAACTCCGCGGCATATGGTCTCCTTACATCAAACAAAATACCACACCATCCAGGGCATGAACAGAAACAAGCTTCAGAAGGTGAATCTCTGGCAAGGAGTGATGGAAGTAGTGGTTACTGCGTTAACTCACTGTGCACACGACGGGCACTGAGAGCTAGCAACAGACCAGGGAGACGGGCAGAGAACTCACTGGATGATCAGGAGCATGATGTTGCAGGAGCTTAGAGCATGTGAATGGAGTGCAAAGAGAGAAGAAAAGGCTGGGGGAGAGAACTTTGTGGGTACACAGGAAGATTGTGTGTGTGTGTGTAACAGAAATGACAATCAAATGGCCACATAAGTGAGTGTAGAAGATGCAAGGACCAGAGAGAAACTGGTGGCAAGAGACCAGAAGGAAGGCTACTCCAACAGTCAGGCAAATACATGAGGATCTGAACAGAAGCAGGCACAGTAGGGATTGGAGGGGCTGCCAGATTCTGCAGAGAAATCGGACAGGATCCTCTGGCTCACATTGCTCTTGGCCAGTCCAGGGATGGGAACAGACTAGACCATATCCATAGTGTGACCCAGCGCTAGGCGCATAGAAGTCCAAAGAGAGGCGTTGCACCTGCCCTGGTTGGGGTAAGGGAGGCTGAGGAAGGGGAATTAGCAGCTAAGTGGAGTCCAGAAAGTGGTGCAGGTGTTAGCTGGGTGAAAAAAGTGGGGCAGAATTATTGGAAGTGGGTGAGGGAGGCCCTGATGCAGCTATTCCAGCAACAGCAACAGCTTGGCCAGAAAGGGGGTAGGGGAGCCCCTGCCTGCTGGTGTGCTCCATCCTGACCCCAAAATGGACAGGGACATAGTAGGGACAGGTTCTAGATTTCTTATGTTGAGTACAGTCATCAGTAAACAGATCTTAGGCTCTGTAATGAAGGAGATCTGGGAAATTCTCTTTTGATGTTTTTAAGGTATCTGTGAGGAGAAGGATTTTCGGTCAATTAGGATTGAGCTCCAGTTGTAGGGAAAGAATACAGTAGCGTACAAAAAGTACTTAGAAAGAAGAATAACACGATTTTCTCAGTGGGGGGAAAATGCTTCAAATCACAGTTAGTTTTTCTTTGGAGTTGAGTATTCCCTATTCCTGACAATATTCCTGTTAACTTTGGAATTATTCAAAATGATACATTCCATCAAGTCTTGTGAATAGTTTACCTCAAGACAATTTTTGAGTTGGGTTTAGAATTGCTTAATATTTTCTACTTAATTTGTCCCTGGGAAGTGACTTGAAAGGAAAAAATTAATTTCACCTTCCAAATAT
The DNA here is from genome assembly GCA_963573385.1 of Cacajao melanocephalus. Taxonomy (NCBI): domain Eukaryota; kingdom Metazoa; phylum Chordata; class Mammalia; order Primates; family Pitheciidae; genus Cacajao; species Cacajao melanocephalus. Next base: position 1,319 of record CAUYLG010046866.1, on the reverse strand, counting down.
GTAATCAGAAATTGCCTGCATAAGGGTACCCCTGAGGAAGAATGGGATCATCTGCAGTGGTAGCTTTAAGATGACTGAGGTCTGCCTCCTGGGCAGAGAGTGGCCTCTCCCCACTCCCCACCTTGCCTGCTGTATTGCCCCTGCTGCCTCCTTCATTGGTGACCCCTCTGCAGACACCCATTCTTCCTCCTTTGAGTGGCCTTCTGTTTATTCTTTCCTCTCCCTTTACCCAGTCTCAGGGGTCAATGACAGATGAGGGTAGGAGCTTTGAAGGTGAGAGCAATGTTTTGCAGAGTCCTTTTTGTCTCCTTCCTTTCCTCCTACCAAAACCCACCTGCTACACCTTCACCTAGGATCTCAGTTCTCAATATCACATACTTTGTTTTGCATGGAAGATGGGGGTTAGAGAAAGACAGGAATAGGCATCAAGAATCCCAGTCATCTTGCGTTCGTCTTTCCACAATGCCTATCTGTTTCAATACATCATGCTGTATACATATATATTTATAATTTTTTTTGATGATTTTTTAATAGCTGGAAATAAAGTAATCTAAATCATATTATCATTTTTTAGAGGAAATATTTTTTTTAAATCATGCAACACAGGTAACACAACTGAAAGAAAACTTAGGCTGCATCACAAGATTTCCCCACAAAGGGGAAGCTGTCAAGAGACTAAGTCCTCTGCGCTACATGCCAGAAAGCTGAGGTCAGGAGCTTGGAGGGCTTTCTGCAGAAACTGAGCTGACCGGGCCTACAGCTTCCACCCGTGACTCTATACCACAGAGCTTTTTATCTAATCAGAAGGCCAGAAAAAGGTTATTTCTCGTTTTTTGCTCTCCTTGTATCCTGGACATTTTATAATTTTGCTCTGTCCATCTTCCTTTTCCTTTAACCACATTTTTATTTATGCACATGTGTATGTTTGTGTGTGTTGAGTTTATGCATGCTCTGTTTGTTTATTTTTCATGAAATCCCCACTTTCCAAAGTCTACTTATTTATTGAACGACAGTGTCACAAAGTTTTGCTATTTTGTTTTGTTTTGTTTTTTTTTTTTTTTGAGATGGTTTTGCTCTTATTGCCCAGGCTGGAGTGCAATGGTGCATCTCAGCTAGCCACAACAGCCGCCTCCCAGGTTCAAGCAATTCTCCTGCCTCAGCCTCTTGAGTAGCTGGGTTTACAGGCATGTGCCACCATGCCCAGCTAATTTTGTATTTTTAGTAGAGATGGGGTTTCTCCATGTTGGTCAGGCTGGTCGAGATCTCCCGACCTCAAGTGATCCCACCTGCCTCAGCCTCCCTCGGCTGGGATTACAGGC